>JAOUQZ010000047.1:11144832-11156110 GCA_028564935.1 Neosilurus hyrtlii
CACAGGGAGAACATGCAAACTCCACACAGAAACGGCCGAGCTGGGAATCGAACCCAGGACCTTCTTGCTGTGAGGCGAACATGCTAACCACTACGCCACCGTGCCGCCCACTAGGAAGAGTTAAAAAATATAAATATATACTCATGAGAAGTGCAGAGCATTTCGGAAATGTGAACCCAAGGATAGCGTTTCTGGTTATTCTGGAGTAAAATGTAGTAGTGGTAAAGCACATAGAAATAATGAGCTTCTCTTCCATGTTAATGTAGGTGGAATCATTAAACATGTTCATTGCTTCCCTGCAGAAAACATGTTGGAGAGCTCAGTGTTTGGCAGCATCTGCCAATTAATAGTATCTTTAAGCTCTGATTGGTAATCGCTCAAATCATATCACATGAAAGTTTAGCTCGGTTGAACTCCGTACCTGCCCATTCGCATTGCCTGAGAGAATGTTGCCTTTCATCAATCATTTCACTGACTTTGCACGGTTGCTTGTCGCTTCCTGTGAGGACGCAGCTTTATACAGTGAAGTCCTCTCCATGCTTTTTATTCCTTACTTCCTTGTCTTCTAAATTTTTTAACTAGCCAGCCATCTTGTATTGTTTTGGGGTTTTTTTAGCTCTCCAAGACCCAAGACCACAAATAAAACAGAACTGAATTTCTGTCTCCTCGAGTCAACAGAAACATCCTCAAAAAAAAAAAAAATAAATAAAATAAAAACATGACTGGGAAGAACATTTGGGGAAGAATAAATTAATCCTTGAGCCTGCCAGCACAGCATTACACCTAATTATGTAAAATAAAGAGGATTTTCATTTCATTCTAATCAGTCTGTACAAAATGAGAACAAAAGTGATTTTGTTCTCCTTTTGGATTCTCCGTGTTAACTGAAGAATTATTACTAATTATTATAAAGTAGATCTAGTCAATCAAAACTCTTTCTTAATATTAGTTTTCTCGGAACACTTGCTTCCATGAGAATACACGAGGACTGTTTGTTAATATTATTGATGTTATGCTTCATAAATCTTTGCCTGAATGTAGGATATTACTTTAAAGATTAAATCTTTAGAGCTCTTCCAATACAAGTTGTAGAAACTTACAATAGGACATTAATGAGGGCTGTTAAATGGCCACACTTTACTTTCTTCCTTAAAAACATCACACATGGTGCAATGTAGATACGTCCGCCTCACAGCAAGAAGGTCCTGGATTTGAGCCCTGTGCCTGATGAGGGCGTTTCTCTGTGGAGTTTGCATGTTCTCCTCATGCTTGGGTTTCTTCCAAGTGCTCCAGTTTCCTCCCACAGGCCAAAGACATGCATGTTAGGCTAACTGGATATCACCCCTAGGTGTGAATGTGAGTGGGAATGGTTGTGTGTCTGTGTTGGTCCTGCGATGGTCTAACGAAGTGTTGGGGGTGTAGCTCGCCTTTACCCAGAGTCGGCTGGGATGGGCTCCAGACTCCAGACTCCCCCCGTGACCCTAATAAAGGATAAAGAGGTTCGGAAAATGAAATAAAACAAAATATCACATTGCGGTCTCAACTATCTATCCACTCAACATATCAGTCACTATGACAGCTAATGAGCACATGGCACACAAGAAGAGATCGTAGAGACCAGCGTGTGGTGACTCCATCAGCCAGGGCAGATAAGAGCAATCCTGGAGATTGGAAAAATAGCAATGGACCTGACCAGAAGTGTGAAACTTGTTTAACAAAGTAGTGAACACAGGATGTAGACATATATAGCTAGAGGTGACGCACCTGCCATTTAGACTCAAAGCAATTCCCAGGCATGTCGAAATGAGTGAAGGAGAAGCTAGTCACACCTTGTAAGTGGCATCTAGAAACTATTCGATCTCAGTTAGGGATCAAATGTAGGTGAGTTGGATTGGGTGAAGGAGATTTGCTTGTTATGTGAGTGGCAGGAGTGTGCTCTAATGCTCATTTGTCAGTTTCCCGTCACGCCATTGCAGATGTCTCATTTGCAGAAATGAAATTGAGCTGTGACATACTCTGGAACAGAACTGTGATGGACGTCAAACCAATGTAGGCCAAGTGGAGTCCATACAAAGCCATATGACAAAGTTCAGCCATTTGACGGCTTCCTGAGATCATGTAACAGTGATTGGAAATGACGCTTAGATGCGGTGATGGCCAAAGTTGACCAGAAGTGCATGCCGTAATCTGTGTTTGAGAGGTGGTATTACTCTGGGTGTGTGCTGGCTAACCTAATGACATTAGGATTACTGAGGAAAATGTTCATCATCCTAATGCAATTTGTGACATATTGTATTTTCTGGGTCTGAAAAAAAAGAAGGCTGGCCTTCTGGTGCCATCAATATTTCAAGTAGACCACAGGACAATCAGGATCATCTTTGTCTAAAGACCATAAAAATTATACTTTAAAGTCATCCACTTTATCCTAGTAGGGTGGCAGGAAGACTGGAGCCTATCTCAGCCAACTATAGGCAAGGGCAGGGGTACACCCTGATCAGATCACCAATCTGATGCAGGACAAAACACACACAACCATTCACACCCAGACTTACACCTTGAGGCAACTTGGAACAGCCAATAAGCCTAATGTTGGCCTAAAGGCGTGGGGAGCACATGCAAACTCCACACAGATACGTCCCTGATAAGCTCTAGACTCTAACCCAGGACCTTCTTGCTGTGAAGCGGACGTGCTAACCACTATGCCACTGTGCCACCCCTATGGTTTAAATTGCTGAAATTATTCAAGCATGGTTCTTTATTCAGTTCTGGAAGGTCACAGGACTGCATACTTTTGGGTTTTTCAATCTCTAACACTTGATTTAAGTCATTGGATAACGAGCGGCTTCGTAATAGGTTGATCCAGGTGTAATGGAGCATGGGAGCAGGAACAGTCCGCATGCATTCTTCATTTGAACGAGATCATTCAGCTGTGTGATAGTGAGTAGTAGAGCTTGGCACAAGTTCTCTTTTCTCTCAGAAGCATGTGCTTTAGCCTCTTCCTCATGAGGCTGGCTAATAGGAGCGTGAGAACGCTGGACACAAATTCATCTCGGCTTCGAACACAGAACGTGGCCGTGACAAAACGCCATCAATTTGTGCTGTCGGTAAGTGACAGCATGGATATGCCCCCTCGTTCACTCATTCATTCTCTCTCTCGTCCTCCCTTTCCCTCTCTCTCTTTCTCTCTCTCTCTCTCTTACTCACATGACAACCTAGACTCTTCTTCCTCTTCCTCTGAAAGCCCTCCGTCAGCCCTCAGGGGAACAGCTGAGCCCCAGTTGGATGCTGTCTCCCATCTATTTCTCCACACTCCCCAAAGCAGGCTTCAAAATACTATTAGCTCTCCTTCTGTTTGTCTCTCTCTTCTCCAGGGATGTCAGGAGGTTTTCACAAGTTCCAGTTCCCAGAACCAATGTGGGAAGAGTTTACAGCATATAAAGTGTGGGGGGGAGGGGGGCACGGGATGATGGGGAGTCTGGGAAAGTCTGCACTGCAGAAAGACAGGAGGCGAGGGGGCGGATTGCAGTTTGGTAGAATTCTGCCAGTGAACAGCGAGGATAGTTGCAGGGGCTGTGGGTAGTTTGCCATATTTTTTTCACTCGCATCAAGCAGAGAAAGCGTCTCATTACTTTGTGTGTGTGTGTGTGTGAGAGAGAGAGAGAGAGAGAGAGAGAGAGAGAGAGAGAGAGAGTGGGTGGATTCTTTAGAAAAGGCTAGGGTCTCCAAGGTTCACTAAAGCTAGAAAGAGGTACTGGTAAGTATGAAGTAAGCCACACAAGCAGATGTGAAGCCCAACATAATTAGGCTGCATGGAGTCTTTGAGTACAACTCAAATTTTTTGGCTGCACGCTCCAAAGCTCAGCAGTGTCAAACCACATTTATGTCTTAGTGTCTCAATTGATTTTGACGGCATCCCTCAGTTTCTGTGGGGAAGATGGCAGATTGAAAACAGCACCGCAGAAATTCTGCTGAGGTTTTGCAAAACCGTCCGACATCACATGCATTAAACAGAACCGTGTAACCGACTACACGTCTCAAACAAATTGATCTCGGTTCTCAGAAGATCAACACACTCCACCTCCCCTCTCAACTAATCTAAGCTATGACAGCAAAATATTATTATAATTATGGTGTCCAACCTCAATGTAAATTGCTAATTTCCAAGAGCAATATCCGTCTCAAAATGGCCGCATGACTAGCACGCAGCAGGCCCGCAGCTGGTGCTGTGAACCCTCTCCCACTCTGATGAATCTGAGCTAGGAGATGATACCATCACAGCGATAATGGGGCGATGATGGCTATAATGTATCTGGCTGAGTAACATGCTCCGACAATTTGAGATCAATACGATGGTAATACAAAGACACAGTCGGGCAATTTGAAATGCACTAGTGAGAATCTCATCTCCATAATTGTGGTGTCGAAGAAAGCAATGGGCACTGTAAAATATGGGACATTACTGGCCTCTGTTACTGTATATCACTTTGACCAGGCTGAGAGCTTTCATAGCCCAGCAGCAAAGAGGTTGTCTTGGTGCCATTTTTTAATCAGCCAAGACTCCTGCACCTTTCCTTAAACTATCTTGTTAAATGTTAATTTACATGTACACTTTTAATGGCTATATTTTACAATCATAAACAAATGATAATTAATTGGGTCGACAAGTTGACAAGTTGGTTTCTGAGTATATTAACTGTAAATAAAATTGCCAGGAAATGTATTTAATAAAAAAAATCCATAGGAAACAGTTCATTAGCTTGCTGGCCTACTAATGTAATGGAATAATTAATGTGAAATAGTGTAATTAAATATTAAAATTTACTCCATACTTCTTTCACTGACAATTAAACACTAAAACCGTGTTACTGATTAAAAAACGCTGATGGAAAATATGCATTTCTACCAGATCCCATCTCACAACTTTGGGGACTCTAACCTTGTGCTAATTAATATAATACACTTTCAATATAATTTGGTTTGATGTGACTTGTAATCAAGTAGGGAACCGTAACTGCATTGGGAAAAGTAAATCCAATTAGGCAACCACGATTTCTACTCTTCAGGTGTGCATTGTACGTTACGCTGGTCCTTATTTATAAATGAAGAATCTTTACTCATCCATGGTGTGGGAATTAAAATAAGAAAGAATTAAAATATCAGTAGTAGTGGCGCTGAAACGACAGAAGACAGGATGGAAAATTTACAAGGGAAATTATTTTGCACTGGGCAGATGGTATAATGTATGATTATTATGGGATGTCCTGTGTAATGGGACAGACCACTAAGTGTTGTATTCAGCAGCCAGCCTCCGTGTTCCTCTTTCTCTCTCTCCGTCACGATGTCCTGCCATAACCCTTGTGTACTTAAGATGTATCTCCACAACCACTTATGACAGAGACAGGATGTTAGGGTCATATGAATGGTCTTTGGACATGCTTTTAGAAAAAGCGGATTTTGTTGCTATGGTAACCATTCTTGCTCATGAAACATACTTTTTTATATATCTTAAAAAATACTTATGATACAGATTTGATGTTAGGTTCATATGAATGATCTTTGGACAGGCTTTTAGAAAAAGTGGATTTGGTTGCTATGATAAACATAGATTCTACTGAAACATTGTTTATACCTACATATATATATATGTAGGTATAAACAATGTTTCAGTAGAATCTATGTTTATCATAGCAACCAAATCCACTTTTTCTAAAAGCCTGTCCAAAGATCATTCATATGAACCTAACATCAAATCTGTATCATAAGTATTTTTTAAGATATATAAAAAAGTATGTTTCATGAGCAAGAATGGTTACCATAGCAACAAAATCCGCTTTTTCTAAAAGCATGTCCAAAGACCATTCATATGACCCTAACATCCTGTCTCTGTCATAAGTGGTTGTGGAGATACATCTTAAGTACACAAGGGTTATGGCAGGACATCGTGACGGAGAGAGAGAAAGAGGAACACGGAGGCTGGCTGCTGAATACAACACTTAGTGGTCTGTCCCATTACACAGGACATCCCATAATAATCATACATTATACCATCTGCCCAGTGCAAAATAATTTCCCTTGTAAATTTTCCATCCTGTCTTCTGTCGTTTCAGCGCCACTACTACTGATATTTTAATTCTTTCTTATTTTAATTCCCACACCATGGATGAGTAAAGATTCTTCATTTATAAATAAGGACCAGCGTAACGTACAATGCACACCTGAAGAGTAGAAATCGTGGTTGCCTAATTGGATTTACTTTTCCCAATGCAGTTACGGTTCCCTACTTGATTACAAGTCACATCAAACCAAATTATATTGAAAGTGTATTATATTAATTAGCACAAGGTTAGAGTCCCCAAAGTTGTGAGATGGGATCTGGTAGAAATGCATATTTTCCATCAGCGTTTTTTAATCAGTAACACGGTTTTAGTGTTTAATTGTCAGTGAAAGAAGTATGGAGTAAATTTTAATATTTAATTACACTATTTCACATTAATTATTCCATTACATTAGTAGGCCAGCAAGCTAATGAACTGTTTCCTATGGATTTTTTTTATTAAATACATTTCCTGGCAATTTTATTTACAGTTAATATACTCAGAAACCAACTTGTCAACTTGTCGACCCAATTAATTATCATTTGTTTATGATTGTAAAATATAGCCATTAAAAGTGTACATGTAAATTAACATTTAACAAGATAGTTTAAGGAAAGGTGCAGGAGTCTTGGCTGATTAAAAAATGGCACCAAGACAACCTCTTTGCTGCTGGGCTATGAAAGCTCTCAGCCTGGTCAAAGTGATATACAGTAACAGAGGCCAGTAATGTCCCATATTTTACAGTGCCCATTGCTTTCTTCGACACCACAATTATGGAGATGAGATTCTCACTAGTGCATTTCAAATTGCCCGACTGTGTCTTTGTATTACCATCGTATTGATCTCAAATTGTCGGAGCATGTTACTCAGCCAGATACATTATAGCCATCATCGCCCCATTATCGCTGTGATGGTATCATCTCCTAGCTCAGATTCATCAGAGTGGGAGAGGGTTCACAGCACCAGCTGCGGGCCTGCTGCGTGCTAGTCATGCGGCCATTTTGAGACGGATATTGCTCTTGGAAATTAGCAATTTACATTGAGGTTGGACACCATAATTATAATAATATTTTGCTGTCATAGCTTAGATTAGTTGAGAGGGGAGGTGGAGTGTGTTGATCTTCTGAGAACCGAGATCAATTTGTTTGAGACGTGTAGTCGGTTACACGGTTCTGTTTAATGCATGTGATGTCGGACGGTTTTGCAAAACCTCAGCAGAATTTCTGCGGTGCTGTTTTCAATCTGCCATCTTCCCCACAGAAACTGAGGGATGCCGTCAAAATCAATTGAGACACTAAGACATAAATGTGGTTTGACACTGCTGAGCTTTGGAGCGTGCAGCCAAAAAATTTGAGTTGTACTCAAAGACTCCATGCAGCCTAATTATGTTGGGCTTCACATCTGCTTGTGTGGCTTACTTCATACTTACCAGTACCTCTTTCTAGCTTTAGTGAACCTTGGAGACCCTAGCCTTTTCTAAAGAATCCACCCACTCTCTCTCTCTCTCTCTCTCTCTCTCTCTCTCTCTCTCTCTCACACACACACACACACAAAGTAATGAGACGCTTTCTCTGCTTGATGCGAGTGAAAAAAATATGGCAAACTACCCACAGCCCCTGCAACTATCCTCGCTGTTCACTGGCAGAATTCTACCAAACTGCAATCCGCCCCCTCGCCTCCTGTCTTTCTGCAGTGCAGACTTTCCCAGACTCCCCATCATCCCGTGCCCCCCTCCCCCCCACACTTTATATGCTGTAAACTCTTCCCACATTGGTTCTGGGAACTGGAACTTGTGAAAACCTCCTGACATCCCTGGAGAAGAGAGAGACAAACAGAAGGAGAGCTAATAGTATTTTGAAGCCTGCTTTGGGGAGTGTGGAGAAATAGATGGGAGACAGCATCCAACTGGGGCTCAGCTGTTCCCCTGAGGGCTGACGGAGGGCTTTCAGAGGAAGAGGAAGAAGAGTCTAGGTTGTCATGTGAGTAAGAGAGAGAGAGAGAGAAAGAGAGAGAGGGAAAGGGAGGACGAGAGAGAGAATGAATGAGTGAACGAGGGGGCATATCCATGCTGTCACTTACCGACAGCACAAATTGATGGCGTTTTGTCACGGCCACGTTCTGTGTTCGAAGCCGAGATGAATTTGTGTCCAGCGTTCTCACGCTCCTATTAGCCAGCCTCATGAGGAAGAGGCTAAAGCACATGCTTCTGAGAGAAAAGAGAACTTGTGCCAAGCTCTACTACTCACTATCACACAGCTGAATGATCTCGTTCAAATGAAGAATGCATGCGGACTGTTCCTGCTCCCATGCTCCATTACACCTGGATCAACCTATTACGAAGCCGCTCGTTATCCAATGACTTAAATCAAGTGTTAGAGATTGAAAAACCCAAAAGTATGCAGTCCTGTGACCTTCCAGAACTGAATAAAGAACCATGCTTGAATAATTTCAGCAATTTAAACCATAGGGGTGGCACAGTGGCATAGTGGTTAGCACGTCCGCTTCACAGCAAGAAGGTCCTGGGTTAGAGTCTAGAGCTTATCAGGGACGTATCTGTGTGGAGTTTGCATGTGCTCCCCACGCCTTTAGGCCAACATTAGGCTTATTGGCTGTTCCAAGTTGCCTCAAGGTGTAAGTCTGGGTGTGAATGGTTGTGTGTGTTTTGTCCTGCATCAGATTGGTGATCTGATCAGGGTGTACCCCTGCCCTTGCCTATAGTTGGCTGAGATAGGCTCCAGTCTTCCTGCCACCCTACTAGGATAAAGTGGATGACTTTAAAGTATAATTTTTATGGTCTTTAGACAAAGATGATCCTGATTGTCCTGTGGTCTACTTGAAATATTGATGGCACCAGAAGGCCAGCCTTCTTTTTTTTCAGACCCAGAAAATACAATATGTCACAAATTGCATTAGGATGATGAACATTTTCCTCAGTAATCCTAATGTCATTAGGTTAGCCAGCACACACCCAGAGTAATACCACCTCTCAAACACAGATTACGGCATGCACTTCTGGTCAACTTTGGCCATCACCGCATCTAAGCGTCATTTCCAATCACTGTTACATGATCTCAGGAAGCCGTCAAATGGCTGAACTTTGTCATATGGCTTTGTATGGACTCCACTTGGCCTACATTGGTTTGACGTCCATCACAGTTCTGTTCCAGAGTATGTCACAGCTCAATTTCATTTCTGCAAATGAGACATCTGCAATGGCGTGACGGGAAACTGACAAATGAGCATTAGAGCACACTCCTGCCACTCACATAACAAGCAAATCTCCTTCACCCAATCCAACTCACCTACATTTGATCCCTAACTGAGATCGAATAGTTTCTAGATGCCACTTACAAGGTGTGACTAGCTTCTCCTTCACTCATTTCGACATGCCTGGGAATTGCTTTGAGTCTAAATGGCAGGTGCGTCACCTCTAGCTATATATGTCTACATCCTGTGTTCACTACTTTGTTAAACAAGTTTCACACTTCTGGTCAGGTCCATTGCTATTTTTCCAATCTCCAGGATTGCTCTTATCTGCCCTGGCTGATGGAGTCACCACACGCTGGTCTCTACGATCTCTTCTTGTGTGCCATGTGCTCATTAGCTGTCATAGTGACTGATATGTTGAGTGGATAGATAGTTGAGACCGCAATGTGATATTTTGTTTTATTTCATTTTCCGAACCTCTTTATCCTTTATTAGGGTCACGGGGGGAGTCTGGAGTCTGGAGCCCATCCCAGCCGACTCTGGGTAAAGGCGAGCTACACCCCCAACACTTCGTTAGACCATCGCAGGACCAACACAGACACACAACCATTCCCACTCACATTCACACCTAGGGGTGATATCCAGTTAGCCTAACATGCATGTCTTTGGCCTGTGGGAGGAAACTGGAGCACTTGGAAGAAACCCAAGCATGAGGAGAACATGCAAACTCCACAGAGAAACGCCCTCATCAGGCACAGGGCTCAAATCCAGGACCTTCTTGCTGTGAGGCGGACGTATCTACATTGCACCATGTGTGATGTTTTTAAGGAAGAAAGTAAAGTGTGGCCATTTAACAGCCCTCATTAATGTCCTATTGTAAGTTTCTACAACTTGTATTGGAAGAGCTCTAAAGATTTAATCTTTAAAGTAATATCCTACATTCAGGCAAAGATTTATGAAGCATAACATCAATAATATTAACAAACAGTCCTCGTGTATTCTCATGGAAGCAAGTGTTCCGAGAAAACTAATATTAAGAAAGAGTTTTGATTGACTAGATCTACTTTATAATAATTAGTAATAATTCTTCAGTTAACACGGAGAATCCAAAAGGAGAACAAAATCACTTTTGTTCTCATTTTGTACAGACTGATTAGAATGAAATGAAAATCCTCTTTATTTTACATAATTAGGTGTAATGCTGTGCTGGCAGGCTCAAGGATTAATTTATTCTTCCCCAAATGTTCTTCCCAGTCATGTTTTTATTTTATTTATTTTTTTTTTTTTTGAGGATGTTTCTGTTGACTCGAGGAGACAGAAATTCAGTTCTGTTTTATTTGTGGTCTTGGGTCTTGGAGAGCTAAAAAAACCCCAAAACAATACAAGATGGCTGGCTAGTTAAAAAATTTAGAAGACAAGGAAGTAAGGAATAAAAAGCATGGAGAGGACTTCACTGTATAAAGCTGCGTCCTCACAGGAAGCGACAAGCAACCGTGCAAAGTCAGTGAAATGATTGATGAAAGGCAACATTCTCTCAGGCAATGCGAATGGGCAGGTACGGAGTTCAACCGAGCTAAACTTTCATGTGATATGATTTGAGCGATTACCAATCAGAGCTTAAAGATACTATTAATTGGCAGATGCTGCCAAACACTGAGCTCTCCAACATGTTTTCTGCAGGGAAGCAATGAACATGTTTAATGATTCCACCTACATTAACATGGAAGAGAAGCTCATTATTTCTATGTGCTTTACCACTACTACATTTTACTCCAGAATAACCAGAAACGCTATCCTTGGGTTCACATTTCCGAAATGCTCTGCACTTCTCATGAGTATATATTTATATTTTTTAACTCTTCCTAGTGGGCGGCACGGTGGCGTAGTGGTTAGCATGTTCGCCTCACAGCAAGAAGGTCCTGGGTTCGATTCCCAGCTCGGCCGTTTCTGTGTGGAGTTTGCATGTTCTCCCTGTG
>JAOUQZ010000047.1:11156210-11184152 GCA_028564935.1 Neosilurus hyrtlii
CCCCCCCCCCCCCCCCCCCCCCACCCAAAATACTCCCATATTTGAAAGGTAAATATAATGAAGTTCTTTTGGGTCACCCAGTATAAGCTAAGAATTCAGTCTGGCGCCCATCTCAACCGACTCTGGGCAAGACCAGAGTACACCCTGGACAGCTCGCTAGGCCATTGCAGGGCAAATCTATTAATAATATAAACTATTTATTAGTGAACTAGCTAGATGGTGTTCGTGGAACTAGCTGTTCACAGTAACACTCGGAAGTGGAAAACATGCGAGAAGATTACCTTGGCAACCGAATCTAGCCACGAGCAAGATTCACGTGTCGCGAGGCAATTCACTTTATCGCTCAAATTGCTTGTCGCTATTGCTTCCTGTGTGGACATCGCTTAGGGGTTTTAATTCGGTGTGGTTCAAGCATGCAAATGAACCCCCTACACATGCCTTGGTCACACTGGCACGGTGATGGAGAAATGTTGTGGATCCCCTGCAGAGTGGCATCCGGGCTAAACAGATTCGAGAGTAATCTCGCTCTGGGGGACACTTCACACAAAATATTAAAGGCGTGGCGTTCTTGTGTCACAGAAGCCACAGGGGACATTCATGCACAACATGATAGAGAAAAGCTATATCGAAAGTGACAGGGAAAGGAAATTAAATTAAAAACCGGCATCACTTGCTTGACCATTCCTTTCGCCTGTTCTAGCGACTTACATACGCAGGTGTGTTCTAAAAACAGCCCTGTCGTAGAACACATGCCAGGAAAGGAAAAAAAGGATGCACTGCTTATAAACAGGGACATACAAGAAGTGAGAGATTCATGGACGAGTGTGATTTCTGCCTGCAGGTCCTGTATTTGGGGCCTGATCTCCCGCTGAGCTGTGGGTGTCTAGAGCTGGCATACATACCCTTCCATCTTTTCTCCATTCTCACTCCATCCACAGGGGGAGGGAGGAATGGAGGGAGAAGGGATGAACTTCTCGTGAATAATTGATCCTGCTTCTGTGCCTGGCTGCTAATGTGCAGCCAGTCAGACAGAAGACGAGGAAGCAATCGTGGCACCAAGTATGACCATTCACAACAAACAGTCACCCACTAGAGCATCATAGAGGAGGGGACGAGTTTAGGAATAAACTACGGGATGTGCTTTAATTTGGCTACTGATAACACACTTCTACACCTGTGACTAGCTAAATGTGGGTCAGGTGTATGTGTGCTAGACAGCTCTGGCATCCATCTTGACTCTTTTCTATTCCTGCCAGTCCAGAGAGGAAATCAAGGTCAACCTGCCCCCCTACAGGGTGATAAAAAGCCTGTGCTTGCTCAACACTCAGTGCGAGCCCAAGGCACGGATGTTAATCAGGTCTGATATTTTTCTCCTCCTTTCTCTTCCCTTTTCACAACTAAAAATTCGGTGACCACACTGTTGTACCACCTGTAAAATTAAATCTCGCTCGTTTGCTGAGGGGGGAGCGGGACGGCAGAATCTGTTTTACTGAAGCAACCATTAATGACTACAGTATTCAGCTAGGACGGGCTTCAAAGCAGAATGAGATATGGCATGTGGAACAGAGAATGTAATCTGATTACTGTATCCACTCCTGCCAGGGAGTGAGGAGAGCCAGTGGTACTGACGATGATGACTAAGCTTCTATTCAGCAAACAGGCTGTCTCACTGTGTGCTGAACAATGCTGAGGGAATGTTGGTGCAGTCAGGTGTTAATTAAAAAGTGGGCAGGCTCTCGGATTCCAGCCTGGGTCCAGCTCTAGCAGACAGAATTCGAGTGGTGCTTTAATGCAGTCCCTCATTCTTCAAAGTCCAGTGACAGAGTCTGTCTGGCTGATGCCATACTTGGGAAACCTGGTCCAGCAGTTTTCATTTAATCGTGAGAGAATAAAAAGAAAAAGAAGGTGCCAAGAGTCTTTGTGAATGCAGTAAAATGGTTGGTAAATCCAAACTAAACTCGCATACAGGCACCAAATGGGCAAAACACCTTATTGATGCTTTGGTTACAATTCTCTTCCTGACATTTTCATTAATCTCCTTTTAAATACTTAACCAGCCACTGCATGCCTATTTACACTTAGAGACAAGTGATAAATAGAATGCATAAATCATTAATGTGACATAATGATTCCAGTACATTAGGAAAGACTAGTGTTCAAGGTGGGAGATGGATTATAAGGTTGCATGGTATAATGGATAGCGGAGATAGCTCTGGAGAAATATGTCCATGCTTTCTGCAAAGCTTATACTGCTGTCAGTAGGGATAATGTTGGTATGCCTCACGTTAAAAGCAGAGTAATCTAAGCGCCATTCGTCACCTCAAAAATGAGCCCAGCCTTGGTGGCATGTGATTCTCTTTTCCTTGAAGTAGGCCAGCAGGAGATGCTATATTGCATTACCAAGCCAGCTGTGGAGGAGAATGCTCTCCAAGTAATTCAATTGTTGGAGGTGTGTGGAATCCATTCATCTAGCAAGAGGATCTGGCAGAGTGCCTACACTGGGGCAAGGCAGAGACCACTAGTCTTCTTGCATCACACAGACGCCATATTTGTCTACCTCATGCACAAAGAAACTTATGTTACGTTTCCCTATCCAGAAGGACCCATAACCACAAGTGACAGGTCTTAGGTAGATATGAATGAAAGATTATGGTGTCCTTTCTCTATTTTTGTCAAATTGCCAGTATGAGATCAGTGCACCAAAGTTTTGGCAGCCAATGGAGAAAAGGACTATCACAAAAGACCATATGGGTAGAAAGCAGAAACTGTGCCACTGGTGGCTATTTTGACTGGAAACCATTTTGTCCTCCATTTCTGCTTCCTGTCTTTTTAACATGTCCAGCAGCACAGAGGCTAGCATATGTGTGGGGATGTGAGGATGAGCGCCGACACTCCACCTCCTCCTCTACCTCCACCTTACTCCATTACCAGAGCCTTCTCTCCTGGCAGCAGCTGTGGGGTTGGGCGGCTTGCCATGCTGGTATTGATCAGGCCTGAGCCCACCTCCATTAGTGCCCCTACCTTCCCCCTGAAGGAGGCAGACTGTCTGCGGGAAGCTATCACTGCCAATAAATTACCATACAGGCCCCGTCACAAGAACAGTGTGTCACTGTGCAAGGAACCACACACACACACACACACACACACACACACACACACACACACACACACACAGCACCTGCAAAAGAGAGCAGATCTACAGTATCTTAGGATCTCCTGAAAGGTTATGCTAATTAGTACAAGTGCACTGTACTATAGCACTGAACAGTGTGTGTGTGTGTGTGTGTGTGTGTGTGTGTGTGTGTGTGTGTATGCTTGTTTTGGGATGTTTTGCACCAGTGGTTGGATGTTGGCTGGATACTAGGCACACATCCATGCTGTACATCCATACGCACAGCTGGAGAGAGCCGGAGTTGAAGGCTCATTAACATTTTATAACCTTCCTCCCTCTGAAGTTCTTTTTTTTAATGGGGCCTAATTACTACACGCCTATTGATCCAGTACTCCCTCTGCACTTCCTGGCTTTAGTATCATCTCAGAAAATCAAATCAAACCAGCTCCGCAATCCGCTCTCCAGTCTCATCACAATCGCCTTTTCATTCTCCTTTCTTAAGACCTCAAGAGCGTGAAATGCAGCCTCAAAGAAGCTCGAAGTAAGTGTGTGAATTTGTGTGCTATTCAAATGAGTGAACGTTAATGCTTTTGTGAGCAGAAAAAATATGAAAACAGCTGGAGTAAATAAGGATTAAGGGCTAAAGGGATAAAACCATTGCCAGCCACTTGATTTCCGTAAAAACGAATGTGCTGGAAATTAATTTGCAGTGTCAGAAAAGTATTATAATTGACACTTGACTAGAGAAAACCAGCCACCCATAAAATCTACAGGCTTCGAATCATAGATAAGGATAGCTGTGGGAGGAATGTCTTGGGTGGCATTTATATGCATACTGAACTCAATTGGAAATGATATTCTTTTACAATAAATGGTAAACACACAAAGGCATGCACCCTTCCTTGCTAGGACCTACTAATATAGCTAACGCAGCTAATTAAAGGTTTGCCTATACCTCTATTCAGCCCTAACTTTCATCTCATCTCACTTACTCATTTGCCAAACTGCTTAAACCTACTACTACGGTCGCAGAGAGCTCAGCCAACACTGGGTGAAGACATGGTACACCCTGAACAGCTCTCCAAATCATCACAGGGAAACACACGCACAGCCATTAACAGCCACATCTAGGGGCAATTTGCAACAACGAATTAGCTTAATGTGCATGTCTTTGGCCTGTGGGAGGAAACCGGAGTAACCGAAGAAAACTCACGCAAGCACACGGAGAGCATGCAGACTCCACACAGAAATGCATGTGCCTGGGACTTGAACCCAGAATCTTCATCTGTAAGGTAGACATGTTAACCACAATGCCACTATGCTGCCTTAACTTTAATCTATGTAGAGTAATGTTTGACTCTTATTATTATTATTACTCTTATTTTAAATGTCTATTATCATTATTCATTCATTCATTTTCTAAGCCGTTTAATCCTAATTAGGATCGCGGGGAGGCTGGAGCCAACTCCTAGCAAAGGTGGGGTACACCCTGAACAGCTCGCCAGGCTATTGCAGGGCCAACACACACACAGCCATTCACACTCACACCTAGGGGCAATTTGAAAAAGCCAACTAGCCTACTGTGCTTGTTTTTGGACTGTGGGAGGAGACCGGAGTAACCGGAGGAAACCCACGCAAGCACAGGGAGAACATGCAAACTCCACACAGAAACGCCTGCACCCGAAACCTGAGAACATCTTGCTGTGAGGCGGACATGCCAACCACTGCGCCAATGTGCCGCCTAATATTATTATTATTATTATTATTATTATTATTTTAAAAAAATTTTAAACTCATCGAAATTCTTTCAGAAATGCATACACAGTATATGTGTTACTTGTTTTATTAAACCACAAAAGCATATGTTGCTACAGGCATTGTCTTCTGTCTTTCCTCTCCCGGAGTGAGGACAAGTTACTCGTTCGCAGTTCAAAGTCTCTTCTCCAGTCTGTCCTCCCCCACTGGTCCCTCGAGAGATCTGGGACGCTTCTCCAGCTGACATCATCAAGTCCATTATGGATCTAAACTCCACTATTACCGCCCCCAGCCATGGCACTACCCCCTCAGTGGGACTGCTCCTGGGGAGCATTAGGGAGTGGAGGTGTGGAAGAGAAGATGGAAAGACCACAGTAAGTCGAGGAGCTGATGGGACAGAAGGTTTTGAGGGTCCCATAAATTTCATCAAATGAAACCATAAGCTCTGCTATTTCTTCCCCTGAGCCCCTCATGCTCAGCGGAGCTTTCTTCTCCTGCAGCATGAATAATGAGTGACACTCACAGGGAACTCAATTTCTGTAGCATTATGAGGATGTGTTGTGTGTATGCTAAGGGTTGGCAGCTAGAGAGAGATTTTTGTGGGAGGGCTGAGAGGCATTGAGTAGTGGATTACGCTATTGAAGACGCAGCTTGTGAATTGGGGAGACGGAGAATGTAAAGACCCAAAAGAGTGCGTGCAAGAGAGTGAATTTCTTCAAATACTTTCCCGATCCTCTCTGCCACCAGCAGCCTCCATCAGTGAAGACTTTGCCTTGAACGGAGGTAATTGCTTCCCTCCCAACATATCCCCATACCTCAAAACCCCACCCTTCCCCTCTGCCACCCTCCATCTCGAGTATGCACAAAGAACAGCGGTGGAATAATGTGCTGCAGATGTCATCCCGCTTATCAGCATGTTGGCACCGGGGCTGAGGAATCAGCCGGCGCTTTCATACATAACAACCCTTCAGAATCAGACAGGGGGATCTTTCGGCCTCCAAGCCATGGAATTTGACAGGCTCCTGTCAGATGGATGGATTTTCCCATTCTCCGGCATTCGAACGGGAGCAGCATGTGAAAGCAAAAGAAGAAGAGAGAAATTACAGAGTTCTTTCCCCCTTGTTTGCTCCTGAATCCTGGGTGAAAGCTTGTAATCCATTTGCTGCGCATCTTTATTTATTTTTTTCCCCCACAGTGCAAAATGAACATAATTATACAGTAATGAGAGGGTACAATGGCCTGCGTTTTTCTATTACAGCACTGTCGATGCCAACCGAGTGCAGAGGGCTGGGGGGCACAGTCTATGGATGGGCTGGAATGTAAACACTCACAGCTTATTAAAATGCAATGGAGAAAAGTGCATAGGAGAGCATGGATGTTAGCACGCCGTGAACTCTGAACGACAGATCAGGGCACGGTGAGGTAGAGTGTGTCTGGTGGGCTTTAAATATAAATCAAATGCGGCGACAGCCAGTCAAAATTCTCATCATACCCAGCCTCATCAGGAGGACTGTGATGGGCTTCATACACAGCACACATATAAAGTAACTGTATCTCCAGTAAGTCAACTGATGTATGATTTTGTAGATCAAAGATGGAAGAGAAATGGGGGTCGGGGGTTCCGCCCATTTCTTTGGAGGTTGGGGGCAAGAGTTTGGAATACAATCTGTGCTGAAGATCAAAGGGAGTAAGGTTACTGTGTAATGGCAAAAGCATATGGCCATAAGAAGCAGCCCTTTCATTTCAGGTGGCTTTGTGGCCTGCTGTTGGTAATGTGTTAAGCTAGGAGGCCCACGAGGAAACTGATGAAGGCCTGAGGATAACTTGTGGGGAAAAAAGCACCTCCTTTCAAAATGATAAAACAAGGCAAATTGCCTGGCCTTAGTCACACAGTGATCACATAACTAGAGAAGTGCAGAGTCATGCAAAACAATCTGGCATTCAGCCCAAATAAGCTCATGACTCAGACTTCACATCCTTGGAGTATTGCTTTAGGATCAAGGGTAAGTTTACTGTATACATAACGCCCAACTTCATTCACATACAACATGTTACATACCTATTGTGTAGTGACACTGCATATTCTCTGACTATGAGATTTCTTAACAAAGTCTACAGTAACAAGGAATTACAGCCAAAAAAAAAAGAGAAAAGAAAAAGAAATTGTGCACTCTAATATTTTGTTTGAGCGCCTTTAGCCTTTATTTGAGTGGTGTCATGTGAAGTGAAGTCATGGTGTTGTTTCTACAAACTTATGCAACAACATTTATCTCATCCAGAATTGGGAAATTTTTCACAGACATCTTGAATTGATGATGGGAAAATCAAACCACTCTAAGTCTTCCCCAGCACATCCCAAAGACTTTCAATAGGGTTAAGGTCACTACTCTGAACCACTCTTTCCCTATTTGTGCCCAAGTTTAATATTTGCACCATCAGGGAAGAAAACATCCATTGATAGGATCACCTGGACGTCAGCTGACTACATTTTATTCCCTCATTATGATGTGTTAAGCCTAACCCTAAACAGCTGAAGCAACAGTACCATGGCGATTACACAATTATTGTTCATCGTTCACTTTCTGAACCGCTTAATCCTAATTAGGGCCACGGGGAGGCTGGTGCCCATCTCAGCCGACAGATGGGTGCAGGCAGAGTACACCTTGGACGGCTCGCCAGGCCATCGCAGGGCAGAAACACACTGACGGTTATGCAACCTTTTCTTTACGAAAATCAGCAATGATTCTTTTACATGCCTCTCACCATAGAGCCGGCATTGGGTAACCCAGTTAGCAGCACTGGAGGACAGCAGTGACAACCCATTGATAGTGGGGGCTTGAACTACCGACCTTGGGATCGGTAATCCAGCACCCTACCACCGGCCCACCAAGGATTTTATATATATATATATATATATTATTATATAATTATTATATTATATTATTATTATATATATGAGCTTCCTCGGGGTATCCTGTTTTCCTCCCACAGCCCAAAGACATGCAAATTAGGCTAATTGGCTGTTCTAAATTTTCACAGGGTGTGGATGTGAATGTGAATGGTTGTGTATGTGCTGGCGAGCTGTTCAGGGTGTACCCCGTCATCGCCCAGTGTTGGCTGAGATAGGTTCCAGCCTCAAAATGACCAAAATTAAGTATTTTGAACGTAATAACAAAATGAAGTAGTCTGGTAAATGAGTGAGTGAATGAGTGCTTTTTGCCCAGTATTTGTCGTGTTTCACACAGCAGATGTGCTTCACAGTGTACTTCCCAGACAGATCTGAATAACAACACTGTCTGTTCTATCATTCCCCCATTACAGGCTCATTTCACTGGTTCGTTATAGGTTAACGCTGATTAGTCATGATGAAATTTTCTTTTAAAAAGGTTTAATATGTGGAGTTTTTTCAGTAGTTACCATCCACACGTTTGCCATTTAATTTAATGCAAACGTTTGGACAGGTTGAGATATAACCATAATGCCTCCCTGAGGCTGACTGTTACAGCCGGTACAGAAGGAAATCCTTCCTATTTCAAATCCTCACTATAGCCTATGCGTCCTTCAGGAGAGATTTGAACACCTGGGCTTCTTTTCCTTCCCCCTCACTTACACTGTCTTTCTTCTGTCTGGTGGCCCTTCACTTACTCTTCACCTCACTGACAGTCACCTGTCACCTCTGTACCTGTCTCCTCACTACTGGCCCCCAATTTGTTTGACAAGCTGTTCTTTTACCAAAGTTTCCAGGCCTGCGAACAGAATCAGAACGGTGGGATTTACTTTCTGTCCTGTTTTGGGGTGGTCCAGAGTTGGGCCGAATTTGGCCTCAAAGTGTCAAGTGCTGCATGTTCTGCCTTTTTCTTGGCTCGGCTCTTAATGACAAATCTCTCAACAAAACAATCTGCAACTGGAGCACAATAAAGCAGTTGTGGGATGGGACAGTGGTGTAGTGGTTCGCTTCACAGTAAGAAGGTCCTGGATTCGTGTCCTGGGCTCAGCGAGGGTGTTTCTGTGCAGAGTTTGCATGTTCTCCACTGTGCTTGTGTGGGTTTCCTCCAGGTACTTCAGTTTCCTCCCACGGTCCAAAAACATGCACATTAGGCTGATTGGTTTTTCTACATTGTTCGTAGGTGTGAGGGTGAATAGTTGTGTTGTTTCAAATGAGCACTGGCATAGTCTGTGGGATTTTCAAATTTATGTTTGTGCGCTGCGGGACCCTTTGCACACTGATGTTTACAGCAGTGACTGTTTACTGGTTCAGCTATGGCCCAGGTTTCTGATTTCGAGCATGCTACTACTAAATGGTGGCTGTCAGTCAGCATTTCTCATCCCGTTTATCACAGTTTTCTCCCCTTTTATTACTTCGCTCCTTCAGCACATTATTCTGCCTTTCTGCATCTCCATGTGTCCGTGTGCAGAGACTACTCGAGGTGATAAACACTATGACTGCTATTTCAGCCCCGTATCACATGGATTACAGTTATTCTCAGACTGTTTGAGTCTGGAAGACTGGCAGGCCTTAGCGACTTAATCGCATGAGAGACAGAGAGGCAGTCTGCCACTTCATTTCACCACTCTACCTGTTAAGAGAGCTATAAGGTAGAGAACTCAGCAGAGAGGACAATATTGTCCTCTCTTCCTCAGGCGTACATCTCCAGCTTCCCTGCTGTTCAAGGTTTGGCCATGGCAAATGCAGTAGCCTGCCTCAGGATAACTGTAATGAATGGTTGCTCTCAGAATAAGGTAGGGGTGGCCTACGATTGTGGTTCAATGATTTGAGCTTGATTGCAAACGTACGTCCTGTGTGACGCATCTCACTCTCTCTCTCTCTCTCTCTTGCTCTCTCTCTTGCTATCTCTCTTCAGAGCAGACACAGGTAGAGCAGAGGTTTTCACTGCAGATTGAGCCTGGTATCTGTATCCATCTATCCTACTCTAAATGTCTCTGGGTTATGTTCATTTGTCTTCCAAGTATCAGAGCCCCCCCCTTACAGAGTTTCCTGCTTAACTTTGCAATTCTCAAAGTATACATCGCAAGCAATTTCCTCATGCATTTTATCTCAATTTGTTGCTTGACAGTGAGGCTTTGTCCAACTCTTGCCACTTGGACATTTGTGGCAAATCATCTTGAATTCACTTCTTAGCACAGTGTCTAAAGTGTGCCAGTCAGTCCGAATTTTACAGCCCACAGACTCGCTTGGCTCTCACAGAAGCTGGCGTTCCAAGTGCTATTCAGTTCCAATTTTCCTTTCAGCAGACTGTTAAATGTATTAAACTGATTGAGCTCATTGTGATGCTATGATTCAAGACCGACTTTAAACCTTATTTAGTTAAATAATCATTTAATGCTAATCGAAATTGCCCACTGCAAAGCTTCGCGACTATAGGTCTGTAGAGATCGCATGCTTTGTCCTGATGATATATCGTAAACCCTCCAGTGAATAACTGCTTTCTTTATTCATGCGTAAAGATCAAACCCCATGACCATATCCTTCCTCTTTTGTGCACTTTCCATCAAGGCCTCCACTCCCTTGCAGCTAATTTTGGCAGTTTTCCAAATTATATGGCGTTTCGTTTCAAATAAAATCTATCAGCTATATCCCTCAAGAGGCTGCTTGGCCTCCAGACTCCACTAAACACATGTAAACCACTTTGCTGACAAATGCCGCCTTGGATGAGTGTACCTCATAAATGGCCTCTTGTGTACAGCCCTGTTCCTCAGCCTTCCAGAACTGACACAAGTTTAGCCAGGGAATGAGACTGAGTAAAGTCCCTTGGGCCAATTTACTGGCCTTCCTAATGCTGCACTGCACTGTGATCCATCAGCTGGTCACGTGGTATATTCTAGTGACAGACAGATGAGCGTTCCACTCGAACCAATTCCATGACAGAGACCAAATTAAAGAGAGTCTTTTTGGAGGCAGCCGCTTGCCTCTCTCTCATCCTATCTGTCTGTCCTCGCTACACTTCATGATCATGTCTAGTGCTGAGCTGGTGGAAGCTGGTGGAATGGACTTACACTTCTTCATTAAATTGAGCGCAAGGGGGCTAATCCTAGGCTGAGCAGTGGCGGATTTGTGCTTTCCGCAAAAGTCTGAGCTCATGACTCCAAATTTAAAAAATCCCTCTAGAAAATTCTTTCCTGTGGTGCAGTCAGAAAGAAGAAGGTGCTGAAGGACTTACTACTGTTGGCACTGCCAGGGCTTGAGTTTGTCCTTGGCCCAGTGAGGAGCTGACACATCACTCGGCTGAGAGCCATGCAAGTAGCTTGTGTACATACAGTATGTGTGAGTGGTGACAGGAGAGCGGTGACATTGTAGCACAAAAACTTTGAATAACCTTTATGTCCACATTGCATCCAAATACACCCATCCACACATTCACTCCTGTGTATCTCAGTATATGAGAGTATATAGTATCTAATCTATCTAATCTAATAATAATATTATTCATTCATTCATTTTCTAATAAGGGTTCTCGGGAGGCTGGCACCCATCTCAGCCGACTCTGGGCATGGGCACGGTACACCCTGGACATCTCGCCAGGCCATCGCAGGGCCATCAATGGTTCTTTTACAAAATAATACTATGATATATTTTAATAATATATATTATAATAATACTCATTTCTCAAACCGCTTAATCCTACTGAGGCCACGGGGAGGCTGGTGTCTATCTCAGCCGACACTAGGCGAAGGCAGGCTATCATAAGACCAACACACACAACTATTCACACTCACATTTCGTGAAAATTTGAAACAGCCAATTAGCCTAATGTGCATGTTTTTGGACTGTGGGAGGAAACTGGAGTAGCCAGAGGAAACCCATGCAATCACAGGGAGAACAAGCAAACTCCATGGAGAAACGCCCTCGCTGAGCCCAGGAACATCTTGCTGTGAGGCGGACGTGCTAACCACTACGCCACCGTGCCGTCCCTGTAAAGACATAATTAATAATAATTTAAAATTGCGAGCCCAGCTACTGATGTTTGATCTTTGAGTGGTTAGCAAAAACCGAGTAAGTCATTCAAGCAGTGCTTTGAGAAAATGACTGATGGTGAACCCTCAGCAAACTGCTGAAAACTTGCTCACTCACTACTTTTTTTCACAGGAGAAAATAAGTGTGAATATGCATTACTTTTTTTTATGTGGAAGATACTAATTACCCCATTTAGCCCAATTTATCCCCAAATTGAACTGAGTAGGTTTTTGCTTGACACTCAGGATATGGTCTAAATAACTTTAATGCTAGCTTGCTCTCCTTGTTTGTGCAACTCTTCCCACCGACATTTTGGATCTAATGGTTGATCATGAGCATATCACTAGAAGTATGAATGAAGAAAGCCTGAGAGTTGAAAAAACATTATTTTGTTCGCTTTTTCAGTGTTGAAGAATCTGCAGTGAGTCTGAAAAATCAGGGACCACGAATACGCTGGGAATACGTTGACGTGACAAGCCGAATATGTTGGGCAAAATACATAAAGACATGATACAACAGCTGAGAAAATGCTTACAGCATTGGTGCCAATCCTCTTCCTGGTGATTTACCTTCCCAAAGACATTCACTCCAAATCTAATTATGCCCACCTGACCAACCAATCATCTCATCAAGGCATAAGACTTGGAAATAAATACTTAAAACGATGATTGTATTTGTCAGATGGGCTCCATTAGGGATGGAGTTGAAATCTTTAGGAAGGTAGATCACCAGGAACACGATTGAGCACCCCTGGCTTACAGCATGATGATGAACATGTAGAACTTACATTGTAAGTGATAAATACATCATTGTTGAATGATTATGTTGAATAATAATTAGGTGAGAGTAGTTTTACATCATTGATTAATGACTTTTTAGTCACCCTGTATTAGAGCAGGACTAAGTTTTAAAGCATTACCTGTGGAGGGTAAGGATATTAGACTACAATAGGCAGTTTAGGACAGCACGGTGGCGTAGTGTTAGCACTCACACCTCACAGCAAGAACGCCCTGGGTTTCGAGGGCAAGGGCATTTCTGTGTGTATGTTCTCTTCTGTGCTTGTGTGTTTCCTCCAGGTACTCCGGTTTCCTCCTAAGTCCTAAGTCCTGGATATTCTCGTTTGCCCCTTAGTCTGAATGTGAGTGTGAATGGTTGTGTGTATGCTAACCATGCAATGGTCTGGCAGGGATGTGCTCCAGTCTCAACGTGACCCTAATAAAGAGTAAAGTTGTTTGGAAAATGAAGATAAATGAAATATGTAGTTCATGCTTGTAATTTAGTGGCCACGTGTTCTTTTTACCTTAAAAGAACTTTCCACTCCCGCAAACCTTGGACTGTCCTGTTGCATCCAAGGTCATAGGTTTATAACATCTACCCATTCATCTGACCTATTTGTATTATTGTGTTATTGTATCCCCATTGCAAACCCCCCACCCCCCACCCCCACCCAATACACAGCTGTGAGATATATTACACCATCCTTAGTAGGCAATAAGCTTACACTGGCAAGTGAAATAGAAAATGTGAGCCTACCTATTTCCCTGCCAAACCCCCCTCCACCATCCTATCCTATCCACAACCCTCCCCCTGTATCACCCCAGAATACCCCAGCATCAGGCGGGGTGCCAGACATGGAAGCTGGTATGAACTAGCAAAAATGCTCCATGCCAAAATACCCTGTTGGCTACTGAATACTAATGCAGCACGACATCCTCATCCTTGAATCACCGCTCACTGTTACACTTATTCTGGTAGAAAATACAATTCAGTGAATTATCCTGCTGGAGCCATTCATCTTTATTTTAATGCTTTGTCTATTTATAAATGGCAGTTATGGATAATTCTGTCGATTTTTCCCGCATACACAGAAATGTATCATCTCAAGTTTATTGCTTTATGTGGCATGTAGATACTGTGAGCACCAGCAGGACTGAAAGACAGCATAGCCACGGAACCCTTTTACACATGCAAGGGCGCAGCAAGAACATTGTGAAACTCGCCCTTCAGCTGCTGCATCTCAGTCCAAAAAATTACATGGAGAATGAACAACCTCTGTGCTCTGACGCCCCCTCACCCAGCTTTATCTGCTGAGGGGAGACAGCGCTCATGTGTGTGTATTATACTGAAGGCCTGTGCGGCTATGCAGACTCCGGCATTCTTCACATACCCGCACTACCGTGTGTATCTGCAAGAAACAGAAAATGAACGGGAGGGTGGACATGTGTGTACTGGATGTTTTCTTGCGGTATGTGTGGGTGTGTGTGTGTGTGTGTGGGAGTGTGCCCAGAATCCCACTCAAGCTCATGTGCATTTTTTTTTCCACAGACATTGTAGGTTTGGGGTTGAGGTTTAAGCAGGAGAAATGCCTGTGATTTCCAGTGTGTGCTTGCTCTCAGCAGCCCCCCAAGGGTTGAATAGGAGAAGTGGATGAGGTGTACGTAGGTGCCAGGCGAAAGGGGGGAAAAGGTTGGCGGAGTAAACCAAAAAGCCATCACAGCATTCCAATCTGCCTCCCACCAGATTGTGAATAGACCGCTGGTGCTTTTGCACAACAACCGAAAAAGTCACATGGGTTCACGTTTGTTACTCTTTTGTGAGTGTTTCTTTTCTCCCTCCCTTAACGAGTCAGAAGTACATGTTGAGAAAGAGCCTGCTCACCTTGGCACAGCTCAGTATGATGGCACACATTTTTGCTGGAAGAAAACCAATGCGAGGAGCCTTCAGCGAGAAATTCAGCCTGTCTGGATTTTCTTCATCTCATTTGTGAGCTGCAGTGGTACAGGGCGAGGTGTAGTTTGGATATGACAGAAAGAAAGGATAGATACTGGAAGTTAGGAGAAAATGGGCTTTTCAGCACTATATGATTTATAACTCCTAGGGATTCTCTATAAGTCTCCAAACAGCAATAACTTAGATAACCCTAGATCCGAACTGTGCACTGTGAGACATGTACTGACTCGAGAGATGTCAAGCAATTCTGCACATTTCTCCATTAATGCCAACAACAATCTGAATAATCATTTTTATTATATATGTGATATAGGGTGGCACAGTGGTGTAGTGGTTAGCACATCTGCCTCACAGCAAGAAGGTTCTGGATTTGAGTACCAGACTCGACGAGGGCTTTTCTGTGTGAAGCTTGCAAGTTCTCCGTGTGCTGTTGTGGGTTTCCTCTGGGAACTCTGGTTTCCTCCCACAATCCAAAGATCCATGCACGTTACGCTGATTGGCTGTTCCAAATTTCTCCTGGGTGTGAGCGTGAATGGTTCTGTGCTTGTTTACCCCTGTGCTGGCCCCCGAGTCGGCTGTGATAGGCCCCACAACCCTAAGGATTAAGTGTTTTGGCAAATGAGTGAGTGAAGTATATAATATGCTGTATATACGTAATATACCCAACAATCTTCACTCTCTCAAAAACTGTGTGTGTCATTATTTGAGATGATTTCACCAGTGTAGCAAATCGAGTCAGTTTGATTAATTAAAACATTTATCTTATCTAAAGCAACCAATGCATCCTAATTATCAGCCTGATAAGCTTTTCATTGAGTTATAACTGCCTGGCAGGCCTCCCGTATGCACTGTAGCATGCATCCTGATGGTGATAACATATTCATATTTCATATTCAAATATAATACTGTGCAAAAGTGTTAGCATGCAAAGCCATACAGGAGAGCAAAGGTGCCTTCGAAAGTAATGAAATTTACACTGATCAGTCATAGCATAACATTTTTAATAAACATTTTTAATAAAAAAAACAAAACAAAAACAAATTTTGTCTAAATTCTATGGATTCAGTGCACAAAATGAACAAAATATCTGTTAGTATAAAGAAAACTCATTTTATGTTGACACACCCCATATATAATATGGATACATAGTCCATCCATACATTTGCGAACCACTTAATCCTTCATCAGGGTTGCGGGGAGGCTGGAGCCTATCTCATCCAACTCTGGGCGAAAGCACGGTACACCCTGAAGAGCTTGCCAGTCCATCACAGGGCAAATACTCACAACCATTCATACTCCCATTAAAAACCAGGGACAAGCAGCCAATTAGCCGAATATGCATGTCTTTGGACTGTGGGAGGAAACCGGACTACCCAGAGGAAACCCACACGAGCATGGGGAGAACATGCAGACTCCACACAGAGACACACTTGCAAAGCCCAGGACTCGAACCCAGAATCTTCTTGCTGGAGGGCAGGTGTATACAGTATCATACAATATCTTCTAATAGTGTATGCAGTGTGAAAAATGAGTATACTCTGGTAAATATATATAGTATCTTGGAATATCGTAGCATAAAGAGTAGAGTATCCTGGTATAAACACTACAGTTTTGTAGTATGGCGAGTATGCAGTACTTGTACATGTGCATAGTGTGTTATTATAGAGAGTATTGACAGTACTACTGTATCTTAGTGTAAAGAATATACTGTCTTAGCTTAAGAGTACAGTATCTTCATATGAATATATGGCATATAGTATCTCAGTATAAACAGTATACACTGCCTTAGGAAAAAGACACACTTATTATGCATAAACAGTCCACATTGTAAACACCACACTTCTGATCCTTTGCATTCTTTAGACCTCCTTTATATGTTTAGATGCAAACTTCTGTATGCATGCGCGTGTACACACACACACACACACACAGGGTTTCTTACAGTTCGGTATAGTGTCACAAAGAGCCCAGCTAATTAAAGTGGAGAAATGAAAACACAGCCAGCACACGTTGTGCAAACACAAAGCCGCTTCTCTTCACATCAGCTCTCAAGCACGATATTCGAGTGCAGACTCTGAGTGAGCTTTGCACTGCAAGTAATCAGCTTTACCTTGCTGCAGTCGACCAAGATTTTATTCACTGGGCACACACACACACTCTCTCTCTCTCTCCCTCACACACACACACACACACACACACACACACACACACACACACACACACACACACACACACACACACAATTTTTACTGAATGTGGTGATAAACTGTGTAGAATACAATACCAGTCAAGTAATATTCTCAGTATGAATATGCAAATAGCACCACGGGGTCTTGTAAGAAGGATACCCTTGTGTTGTCATTCTCGCCTTCTGGCACGATGCTGGACCAGAAAGCAAACTCCTCGAGCAAAGGTGCGGCATTTGGTTTTCCTAAAAATATACATGATTGGTTGATGTGTGCTACACAGACAGGCGAAGATTAGAGTTTGTAAACTCAGATATTCCATGACAAATTTAGAACAGTTCCTCAAAAGGTTGCTTGTTGCCCCTGGCTGAGTTCCCATCTCATTTTTTGGGAAGTAAGGGGGTGTTGTCAGTGTTACATCTGCTGCCACATTTACACCTTCAATTTGGGAGCTTGTTGACAAAAGTGACTCTGACTCCCTGTTTGTCTTGATATATGCAGCACACTCCACAAGTCACACAGGACAGAATGTGTGGTGCTTGTGTCGAATGTTAACATGAGTTACACTACACATTACATGAAAGTGCATCCGAATCACTTCATCAGGCAAACAAAAGCATCGCGTTGTCACAGTAATGATGTCTCTGCACGTCTTCCCCGCCCGTTTCATTAATAAAGCATATGCAGAGAGGAAGACGGGGTGTTGTCGACCATACTGCAGAGAGCTAGAGATCTACACAATCGCATACGCTATGCTAACAATGCAGTCAACAGCCACAGGCACTTTGAAGTGTCTTGGAGACGTGTATGTGGTAGTAAACTTCTGTTAGTCGCAACTGCCAGATATGCATTGAAAAGGCAAAAAAATAATATGGGTAATAATTGTAGTATCAATAATAGAAAGCTTCATTCATCTCATGAAGCTCGGTCTTGTTTTAGGGATCGTTTGGGGTAAAATGCTGAGGATTTACTGTTGATTATGGTGCTCATTAACTGCTGAAAAATTATGTAATGTGCTACTGTTGTTCTTGCCTGCTTGTTTGGTATAGATGGCTGGTGCTTAAAGATTCTGTTTACATACTTGTCAAGTAAATCTCTGACAGCCTTAACCACACCTGTCTGGATTACTGCTGAGGTCATCACACAAGCCCTCCTGTTCTGATCCCGCAGCAATAGCTTTAAACTGGATACAAGAAAGAAACTTCTTATTCACCACATGGGAATTTTATGCCATTGTACAAAGTATACAATAGGGATTACTGGCAACATCCTTGGCAGAAAAAATCTGCTGTGGACTGGAACATTTCCAAAACTGTGGTAACTTATACTCTGAAGATAATAAAAAAAAAAAAAAAACATTCATAATTGGGGGGGGGGGGGGGGGGGGGGGGGGGGGGTGCTCAGTAGTAGAGTTCCATCACTGTTCAACTGTGCAAACATCCTCCACTGAATTGAATTCATAATGCCCCTGATCCCTGAGTACATATTTGGAGAGGGAAACAGCCTTTAGTGTGTGATAGCACATGCAGGAGGAGCTGTAGACAGATGGTGTATGAATGGGGGTCAGCAGCCTATGTGGAAAAGATTGCCTTGTCAGGGAGGGTAGGGATGCATGCAGCGTCCTCTTGTTGCTGATATAACCATAGGGCGATGTTTGAACATCTGGCTCATGTCCGGACCTACAACAATCCGAAACACCCGCGAGTAAGAGTTTGCAACACAGAGCGGGACAGACTGCCTGAGTTCGGGATGCTTGTTTGTGTGGGCTTTGGAAGGCACACTTGCTCCAGAAGACACAACAGAAGATCAGGAAAGATGGGATGGCGACAAGACTTTGCAGTTCAGTGCTCCCATCTGCCATCATTGGCAGTCTGAGTCAGTTTTAAAGCCACTGAAAAGTGAAAAAAAAAAAAAAAAAAGCAGCTAACTGAATATTGCAACCGGCTAAAACATTAAAAGTGAATTAGCTCTCTGGAGACGTTTGCTTATTTCCTATCATTGTAAGACAGAAGTTGGAGAGGGTTAAGGCATAGATATAGCTTCAAGCTGACAAGCATAATGAGTGATCTGTTACCGAACAATAAAATCCTAGCAGTTAGATCATACACATTTCAAATAAATTGGCAATGAGAACGGATGTAGTTTTTTTAATGAGCTTCTCAATTGTTCCCTCAACAGGGTGCACAATAGGACATCCCTTCCTCGGCAGCATACTGTGCTCAGTTCCACTGTAAATCGTTATCAGAGAGACAGAGTGTGGCAACTGGGATACGGAATACTACATGTGGAAAAACAACCTCAGCTCCATTGACAAGAGCTTCGTTCGATTTGTGTATTCTGATGGGCCCTCAAAGTTGCAGGAGACAAGTTTCTCTTCTTAATGACTGCTTTGTTTCTCAGCTCTGCTGAAGAGCATCAAAGAGATGCAGAGCAGGGAGACGGGGGAATGCATTTTCGTCTAGGAACAAAAAGAAAAAAAAATAGAGGGGGAGGAAGGAATTTCAGCAGTTCTCTCTTTCATGGTTGCCTGGTACATCACACTTCCTTTTTTTCCCTCCTATCCCTCTCTCTCTTGTCCTGTATCTCATTTTCTTAAAAAAGTTTATGAAGGAAACATTTTGACCCCAGTCGTGCACTGAAATTTGCTTTGACCTTCCACCCCAGTCTCTAAGATCTAACGCTTCTGAATGGCACATCTGTAGTATTTGATATCTAATACATCTGAGACAATTTCATATTTAATTTTTTTTCTTGCATGGGATGGGGTTCACTCTTCTTTAAGCAGACCTACATTAGCATTAATATTAAAGTAAGCAGACGCAGGTAGCTCTAATTAAAGCATTGAAGCATTTGAACAGAAGGAGCCATCCTCGGATCTCTATATTTGGAACCGAGTTTGGTTTTACAGTATATGAACAACATCTGGCTGTACCATGGAAGCGGCCACATGCTTCTGGCGAGAGTGGCTAAGATTCCATGCCAACTTTGTTCATCATATCACAACGGAAAGGGCATCATCTGTGACTTCAGCATGGACAGCTAAACATCAGATTATAAAAATGCTGCCCATCACATCACCACAGGCATATTACTCTCAAACTCCCAGCGGTGTTGCATGAGTATAAACCTGGGCACTCCTTCAAATACAAACACACCAATCCTTAAAACAGCACACTGTTTTTAGATGTAATTTCTCACTCAGTTTGCATGCTAATTGTCTCATCTAATTCATATTTGTTTAGTCAGGTATGCAAATGCACCCCTCATTTGCATGGCATGTCTCAGTGGTGTGCAGACGTGTGGGGATTTGACAGAAGTAAAAGCTAATGCTTTCTCGCTGCTGGAGGCTGCGGAGTGAATGTAAGCCTAATACATTTTTAAAGACATAGAGCATGGTTTGTATACAGTACCAGCATGGACAGTTTCAGGACTATTGAAGGCACATTTTGACTGGAGGAACTTTTTCATAGTTCTTAGAACTGTTGGGTGAAGTCCTTGCTTTTTTGTGTATCCACAATGCATAAATCAAGGATGATCACAGTTCTTCGAACCCCATTTTGAGGTACCTTTTTCACTCCTACTTCACGGTAGATACTCTCCCAGAACAGGATGAAACATGAGTGAAGCAAGTGTATGGTGATTGGTCCAGACATAAGTGTGTATTGATTAGTTGAATAAATGACCCAAGACAGCACTGGCAAGCACCATTTCAAAAATTCTGTGTAACATGTTAGTTAAAATCAATGTAAATGTTAGTAAAAAAAAGCTCTTAATATTTGTGTAAAAAACACAGACAATCAAACAGAAATCCAGGCGTAATGTGCACGCTTAAAAAAAAATTCAACATGCTTCTGATATGTCTACATATGCAAACTGCAAGATATATACATTTTTATTTCACTATATGTTCTTGTGCATGTGCTTATCCATTTTTCTGAGCTGTCACATAAGTAACCCTAACATAAAACTAGAGGGGCACCCATAGAGTGCAAGGTACCTCCGCCAGACACAAATGGATTATTATAGCTTGGCATAGTTATAATGAAATGTCTCCCCCTAGTGAGTGTTGGGTGAATATTTTGCCCCATGTTAAAGATAGGGGTTTTTGGGGGATGTTTTTTAACATGATTCCAAGCATGGATCACCTCCAAAAGTTAATGGGTTCTTTCCATGTCCAGGCCCCACCTTTTCACCAAGTTTGATGAAAGTCAGACAAATCCTTTAATAAAACAGCCTGAGCCTGCTTGTCAAACAGACTTTAATAAATTACTGAATCCGGATCATGATCCGAATCTGCTCCAAAATGTTACGGGTTCTTGCCAGGCCCATACCCCATCACTCCATCAAGTTTGGTGAAAATCGTTTCATGAACAAACCAACAAACAGACACTAGAGAATACATAACCATAATAATAATCTGTACTAATATGTTAGGTGAACAAATTAAACCTATAGCAATTGCCATCTATTTTCCACCATAAATTTTCTCTGTATATCTTTATACATGCAATGATCACTGCTGAACTCCGTTCTACAAATGCAGTGGAATGAAGTCATCGCAATACTGAAAATTGGCTGGGGCAGTGATGGCCCGGTGGTAGGGTGTTGGATTACTGTTCCCAAGGCCAGGGGTTCAAGCCCCACAATCAACGAGTTGCCACTGATGCTCCCCCCCTCCACTGCAGCTAACTGGGTTATGAGAGGCATGTAAAAGAACCATTGCTGACTTTTGAAAAGAGTAGGCTGCATTGTTGTCAGCGTGTTTCTGCCCTGCGATGGCCTGGCGAGCTGTCCAGGGTGTACTCTGCCCTTGCCCAGAGTCAGCTGAGATGGTCCATCTCCCCAAGACTCTAATTAGGATTAAGCAGTTCAGAAAATAAATGAATGAATGAAAATTTGCTCTTTTCACAGCAACACAAAAGACATTGGTCCTTCATGTGAAAGCAAACAAACTAGTGACCTCATGGCTTAAGCCACTTCAGTGTTCCTACTGACTGTATGATTGCAAACAGAAAAAAACCCTTGAAGGTATATAGTTCATGAGGGAGCTCCCCAGTGGGTAGTTACTTTCAATGAATCCTTCCAACTGTTTGCTCTGAAAACACCTAGAAAGACACTGCTTGACCCTTGAATAGGAACTTGAACCCTTACTTGATCAGTTGAATTCTTGGATTATATCCTGTGTCTAAAGATATCAATGTCAACAAACTACTACGGCTGTAAACTAAAGTATTTTTCTGCAAAAACTTGAATGGTTGATTTTTTTGTTTACTTTAGAGTGATTTTGTGTTTCCCGAGCCTCAACCTGAAGAACACAGGTTTCAATCCACAATGATGCCTGGGCCGGGGGCAATGGGACCTAATTGGCTGAGATCTCATGGGAGGGAATGAATGACATACGTGAGCACCACCAGTCATGGGTGTCTATGAGCTTATTTGTTGAAAGGGGTGGATAGCACTTTCCGGCAGAGTGATTTAGGCCGCCTCTGAGAGTGCATGCACAGCAGTTTGTAGAGATACAGGTGGCAGCATCGCGCGTCACGCAGGGGACACATGCTTGCTTATGTTTCTCCCTGGTTGGTTACTCCTGGCATATTTGTGTACACGTGGAGTTCGCTTCCCTTTTTACTTAAGTTCCTGTGTCCTACACACTAAAACAGTTATTTACCTAAGCTGAAATGAGTAGTTGCACCTATCTCGAGTATGTATACAGCGATATCCAGCTCAACATAACCGTTGAATAGATTCAATAGATACAATAGATTTTTTAAATCATGGGAAAGATAACAGGGAATGAAGCGGCATGGTGGGGCAGTGGTTCCCAGGCTTGGGACGTTTCTGTGTGGAGTTTGCATGTTCTCCCTGTGCTTGCATAGGTTTCCTCTGGGTACCCTGGTTTCCTCCCACAGTCCAAAAACATTCACAGTAGGCTGACTGGAAGTTTCAAATCGCCCCTAGGTGTGAGAGTTAGTGTGAATGGCTGTATGTGTGTTGGCCCTGCAGTGGCCTGGCGAGCTGTCCAGGGTGTACCGCGCCTGAGTCCAGAGTCGGCTGAGACTCTAATTAGGATTACGCGGCTTAAAAATGAATGAATTATTGAATTATAGGGAATAATACGTTTTATATAAACCTGTGATTTGTCTTGTAGTTGGAACTATTATCAGAGTCCTGCTGTTATACAAATTGAATCAACAGCTTCTGACCAATCAGATTTGAGAATTCAACAGTACTGTGTTGAAATGTAAAGAATAAACTGTGCAATTATATTGTAATAAATGTGAAAAGAACAACATCTTGCTATAAAGAAAAGTATTTTACTATATACTAGAGTAGCTATTTTATCTGTTTATACGCTGGTTATATTTATTAGCATAAAATATGTAGATGAATAGGATTAGTTCCTGAAGGAATTTGCCCAGCCCTCCTCTACATTTATATTTACATTTGTCAGAGAATTTGGTAGACGCCCTCATCCAAAGTGTCTTACAGACACTCTTACCCAGAGGAGGATTAGTTCCTTGTTGACCTTGTGTTTGAGTGAAAATGTGATTGATAAGGCACAGCGGTCAGGGCTGGGGGATGTATTTATCGAGGTTGGGGCTCAAACAGTGTTTGGCTGGATTGAAAGTGACCCGTCACGCGAAAGATGCAGGCACCATGTGGCACGATTGTGTCTGTCCTGCTGAAGTGTGATGAGGGCGATGGCAAGGGGGGTGCTGACAGAATTCTGCTCATGGGCATCAGCTTTCTCTGAGGTCAGTATCCTGAAGAATCAGAGCAGTGAGGATAGGAGAATTGCAGGTAATGTAAAAGTAAACCAGACCAAGTATAGGGAACATGGGGAGGGTTAGGGGGGGATGAGGGTAATACCTAATCAAAAGCTGCAGGTAACAAATCTATCTGGGTGTTTTATGAGACTCACACATCACTCTCTTTATATTATTTGCTCTTGAGCCACATCCAATATCTGTTTTACTGGTTTCGCCCTCATTTTCTCTTCACCTGGCCACGTGAGTTACGACCCTGGCCTTGATTACAGCTCCCGCGATGGTGTAAATAGATGCAGTGGTCAGTGCCGGGGATCCACACACTCCGAAGGGGAGTGTTGCCAGAGTGAACAAACCCTACCCCCGCATGACATGTCCGTAAATCTATGTTTTACGAGCTGAACTTGATGAAACCATTTCCCTTGACACCTTGTTTTTGCTGCATCCAATGTTGGTTTATTTCTCCTCAGCTGAGTGGTTTTATGGGGTGGTTTGGCCACTTGCTGACAGAAAGGCTGGTCAGGAGCGAAGGTTTTCATATAGCGTGATTCTGCTGGCTTGGATGACCAATCGTCCTCTTTTTTTATCTTTCTTTAAAAGCTGTTACTTCTTTTTTCACTCCTTTTGGTGGTTAGGCTCATCTGTCAACTTTGAATTATACAGGAACAGGAAGTCAAACATAGAAAGCAGTGGAGCCACCATGTAAGGCTTGACCACAGCATTTACAAAGAATCCCTTACTACAACCATTTGGAAGGTACCTAAAACTATATAGCAGCAGGTTTTAATTATCCACATGCTCCTCTTATGACATGTTCTAGAGTATGTGGATATGACAAAACTGCTGAAGAATTTATGAGATTGTTGAGGTTTGATGTTTCAGGGTCACTCAAGGTCAAAGGAAAGTTTCTAATTTGGAAGTTCATATTTAGTTTCTTAATAGTGTTTTATAGTAACAGCATGTCTATTGCCACTCTTTCTGAAGCTCCATCTCCAAGGGTTTGTGACCTTGCACTGACCTTTACCTTTGACCTCGTCATTCCAAAATCAAATCATCTCTGGGACTCAGGTGGGGTGGTGTCCCCACCAGGTTTGGTGAAAAATCATGCATGGGTATGGTCAGGATTTTGTTCACCGATAAACTGACAAACTGATTCACAAACACTGGGGATTACATACTGTTCTGGTTGGAAATAACAAGTAGATGAGCTAATAAGTAAATAGAACTTACACGTCACTTTTATCGGTTGCTTGGTGCACTTGTAAGAAAAATCAGTATCAACATTCAGGTTGTTCAATTTTAGAAGAGCTACGAACATGTACTTATGTTTATTTCGGGAACAATTATATAAAATAAGCTTATAAACTCAACATATTGTTTATAAATTGCAGTTCAATAAGAAGTGAACTAATAATAATTCCTTTCTGTCTCCCTGCTACAATTTTCTTATAAGTAGTCTAGGCATATCTCTAGAAAGAGAGAGTCATTTGAAAAGATTTTGTGATTCCGAGATGATGAAATGAAGTTCGGGTTTTGACAAAGACAGATGTGAGGAGGTGGGAAGGAGAATGAGCAAATATAAGAGTGGCGAGAAAAAGCAGTAGCAGCTTAGACATGGACAGCGACTTTAAATTTGCCTCTGAATGTGAGAAATCTTTGAAAAAAAAGAAAAGAAAAAAAGAAAGAAGTTTATACATAGATAAAAATATCTATGATACACATGCATTGAATGAAGAAGGGTAATCAGAAAGGGCAGCTCTCCCTGTCATTGACCCAGAGATGTAAAATAATGATGTATGTAATTTCATGCTGTTAGTTATCTGGACTGCGGCAGTGTGTGTGTGCGTGCGTGCGTGCGTGCGTGTGTGTGTGTGTGTGTGTGTGTGTGTGGTAAAGAGAGGGGAGCTATTGCCTGAAGCTCGGACCCCAATGCCATCTGATCCAGTCTGTATTCACTCTATTCATCACTCCCCCTCTCATTTTCCCCTCTCTATATATCAGTATAACAGGAATTAATTCAGCCAGAACATGTAGGAACCACTCAGCTGGCCATGAGTTTCTCAACATGATGATTGGATACAAAAAAAAGGATCAGAGGTCTAAATAGATTTATGGAGATTAAAAGTACATTATTTTTGTAGGTAATCATATCCAATACCCCTACAGTTCAATCATTCAATACACGCGGTGTGGTGCATATGAAGTCTTATGGTGCACAAATACCAAATCTAACATTTCATCATAATGTGAAAGTCAAGGACTGTGGGCTTGATAGTCCCAGAGAGGGTACACTTCAACTGATATCCATATATCCACATCCACTCAACCTTTTTTACTGTCAAAAGAGGGCCGTCTAATCTATAAATTATGGTCAATCAAACTGATGTGCCATGAGATTAGGTTACTATAAACATATGTGTAGTGTTTTTGCTCCAGTTCCATAACAGATTGCTTGCCATGCTGTGCAATATGCCGTGCAGATATCTGATACTCAGTTATCTGGTAATTTATGAGACTTCTATAGGCCAATATTTACGAGGTTCTCTATTGGGCACTATTTAAAGACTGGTTGTGGTGGCAATTTATAAACGTCTAATCACTGAAAATGTAACTATTAGGTTATACTAGGACAAGTCATTATTCACAGTGGATCTGAGTTTGCTGACAGCTGCGGATCAATAACGCTGGGTGCTCTGCGATCATCTTTTAAAGAAGGTATTTTCGTTTTGATACCAAATAATTTTATTTACAAGTTCTAAAGAGTGGCGCATCAACAAGGCGCGTGACTACCAACCTGGAGATAGCAAGTCTAGAATCAAGGTTGATGCCGCAGCCAGCCGTGACAGGGAGTCCATGGGAGCTAATTGGCCAAGCTCTCATGGGAGGGAGGGACTTCCTCCCCTATGTTCACTTCCCTGTCACTCACAGCGATCACCATTGGCGTCTTTGAGCACATTCATACAGGGGGCAGATAGCACTGTCCTTCCGAGTGTTAGGCCGCTCCTAAATACGCATGCACAGCAGTTCATAAAGAGGCGGTTGGTAGCATTGCATGTCAAGGAGGGGGCACAAGCATGCTTATCCCCCTGATCTTTCTCTGTTTCCTCCCAGTCTAAAGACTTGCATGTTATGAAACTGGTTACTGTAAATTGCTCATTGATATGAATGAGAGTGTGAAAGGTTGTTCGTATGTGTTTTCCCTGCAGTGGCTTGTGAACCTGTTCAGTACCCTGCCTCTGACTGAGCTTCCCTCATTACCATGATAGATAAGCAGTATAGATAATATATGATAGTCGGATGTTACCATGATTATAATATTATATGTACCGTAATATGCACCTTTCCGTAAAATAACATTTTTAAGAAGAAATATTTCCTGAGGTTGAGATTGAGAATTGAATTGGAATGCAGACGAGCAGGCATGGCAGCATTGGTGACAGTATCACATAATGGAAAATCCTGAGCAGATAATAATACAAGTGTATGCTTTGGGGGAAGAGTGGATGGATGATCGCATATACAATTAGAATACAATAATAATGGAACAGTATACAATTCGTGTCTATTCAATAAAACAACTGAAAGAAAGAACTTAAGCAAAGACCCATCCCAGAAGATGTCAGAAACTTGATGTTCAGTCCAGTATGATTCGTGAACCAGAGGTCAGGTTACGCTAGCATAAAGAGAATGAAAAAGAAAGCGAAAGAGTGAATTTATCCCACATCCTCCCTGTCACAGCCCAGTTCACTTCATTTCATGCTGTGTCTCCTTAAATCTCCTCTACCTCTTTGACCCACTGAGATACACAGAGGATGGCTCTGCTCTTATTATTGACCATATTCGACTTTTATATTTGACTAAACTGGAAAAAAAAGATCTTGAAGCCACTGAAGGTCTGTTACAGTTCGTTTTATTGAACCCAATAACATTATTTTGCTTTGGTTCAATTTAAGTAAAATTAACAATCATGCACTGAGGGAGAAGTTGATGCCGCAGTTCCGTCGATGGGCATATTCATTTTTATGACATCCACTGAGCCTGGGGTGCATAATTGTTTTGGTATATACTACATGGACACTGAATGGCATGATGGCTTAGTGGTTTGCATGTCCACCCCACAGCAGGATGTTCCTGGGTTGGAGTCCCGGGCTCAGGTGTTTCTGTGTGGAATATGTCTTTCTGTACCTTTCTGTATACCAACAGTAGGTGTGAGTGGTTGTGTGTTGGCCCTGCCATGGTCTGGTGAACTGTCCAGGGTGTTTCGCATCTATGCTCTGAGTCAGCTGAGATAGCTGGATTAAATAATAGGATTAAATAGTTTAGCAAATGAATGAGAGAGTGAGTGAGTACATGGGCTCCTAAGCAAAAAAGCACACTAAAATAAGATTTTAAATGTCTGTGTGTATATATATATATATA
>JAOUQZ010000047.1:11187951-11212385 GCA_028564935.1 Neosilurus hyrtlii
CGCCCGAGCTGGGAATCGAACCCAGGACCTTCTTGCTGTGAGGCGGATGTGCTAACCACTACGCCACCGTGCCGCCTGATATTTTGAACATGATGTGGGTATTTTCGGTTGAAACCAACCGAAAACGACGTCGCACTATATCACTTACGTGTGAATCAACTCTCACTCATTTGCCATATTGATTAATTCAACTAGGGATATGCAGGGAGGGTGGAACTTATGTCAGCTGACCATGGGGTACACCCAGAAACACCCCACCCAGGACTTGAACCCAGCGCCTTCCATACCCACTGTATATGATCACAGGTGACAAATTCAGGAAACGCCAGTGACTATGTTGATGTATTTTACTGACTTTTATGGTGTTCTGGTGAAATAAAACACTGCTGTCCTGATGGGAGAGGACACCAAATGGTTTGATGAAGAGGAATAACGATGTAAATCAGATGCTATGACCTTCACAGTCATCAAAACAATTGACCACTTATGGGAGATTTTGGAGGGATGTTTTGGACGCAATAGTGCTCTCCATCATCAGCATCATGGTTGTCATTAAATCACAGAATGACTGGCTTTTGGTTGAATGGCGTTCGATACAGTTTCAGGGACTTGTAGAATCAATGGCAAGGTACACTGGAGCTGTTCTAGTGGCTTGTGGGGAATTTACTATGCCTGTGTTTAGTAATGCCTTCCTTTTTAATTTGTTCCATCATTTGTTAGTAGATGAGATTTAAACTAATGTAAATATCCTTCCTGCTTCATAGCATGTTACTGATATTTGCCTTTTCTTTTTCCATTTAAAGATTTGAACATTACAACCTGCCACCCTTTCCCATTTTTTCCCATTTTATAGCAAATAATATGTCAAATCATGAGATATGTTGTACCTTAAAATGAAATAACAGTGATAATTCCAGAAACATTCTCATAAAGATGTCTTGAACAGATATATATCGGTAATTGACTCTCTATTTAAAATGAAACTTAACATCAGAAGAAAAGCTAGGGTCTGCCAACTCTGTACAATATTGTTCCTGTTGGATCTTACTATAACTCAGATTTACAGTTAAAGGTGTTTTTAAAGGCTCAGTATACCCTCCTATGAATGACACCCTCCCCACACACCATCATTTCCACACCCCATGTGTTTTTACGACCTGGGGGACCTTGTTAGGCTGGCAGACTGGTGGCGCCACACTGGGTCCGGCTTGCTGTGCTTGTTCCTGATGCGGCCCCTATTTCGTCTCCCTCAGGACAGGGCTTAGGACACGTGGGGGGGGGATGCCGGAGTACTGGAGCCGAGAGAGAGAGAGCCATGATTTCTCCTTGAATAGTTTACGCTCATTGCCGCCGACATCACCCATCTGCTGGCAGTAGTCTTTTAGTCTGGCAGGCGACTCATTGGTACCATCTTAAAAATGTCACGCTTGGAAAGGGCTCGGCACTGAGCTGTTGAAATTTGTTCACTGATCTTCATGGAGCCCAATTTACTGCTGATGGTGTCTCCCATGCCAGTGATTTTTTTAGATGATCTGAAGCTTTTTTTTTATACTCAGCTAAGGGGAATGGCACTACCCATGGCAGTGCTGAAGTTTATTTAACGCTTCGAGGAGTAGGATAGAGCTCCTGTCACGGCTAGCTAATTAGGAACCTTGTTAAACGTTAAACACTTGGAAATGGAGTTAAGATCAAGAAGGATCAAGGATATTAATTTATGAGCAGTGCACAAACCGTTCTCGAAGAGCTGGCGCATTACTGAATCCCAAATCTGTGCTAGACTTAATGTCAATCCTCAGGAGGGATGGTGTGAGTGAGTGAGTGAGTGAGTGATAGCGAGTCCGAGTGAAAGATGCCCAGAACCACAGGACTCTTAAAAAGGTGCGCTTCTGAACCACAGTGACGTGCCAAGATCGGTGTTCTGCCTCAGGGGAAGAAAACAAAGACCAATTTCAGCATGCTGGTGATGCAGGGTGTGTGGATGCAGAAATGTGACTCATGGGCTAATATTAGGGCAGGCTTTTACTGTGGACCCCTGGTGGTGCTGGCAGCTTGTTTGCTGTCCCTCCCACTGGGTTCTTCTCAGCATGGCTCCTCTCGTACTTTTCGCACATCCACTCCAGTTTTGGACGATGACGAGGCAAGCACGGGCACCCGAACCTCAAATTCAAACGCAAAAGCCTTTTGCAGTCCTGCGAAAACAGAGCTTGCTAATTAATGGGAGCAGGCCATCAAACAGCCTCCTGCTAATTGCCTGTGAAAACTTGGAGCTTGGTTTGATCACAGAGACCGCTACAGCACTGAACCGTGCAAAAGAGTTGTGTTATCTTTTAAGAAGCCTTGGTGAATAACACGAGATAGGCAGCTTTGGGTTTGGGGTTGCTGCGCTACTTAGAATAAGACAGGAATAGAAGAGAGGAAAGCGTGTGGGCGTGTGGGTGTGTGTGAGTGTGTGAGTGTTTTTTTTTTTCTTGTTTTTTTTTTTTTGTGGATCGTAGCGATTCTAGTTTCTACAGCCCTGTGGGTGTTAAAGCAAACTTTCACTCAGCAGGCAATCAATACTGAGAACACTCAGGTGTGGTGGTTTACAACCAAAATAATGACTTTAATCAGACTTACACTCAGCTATAAGAAATAAGAACAAACATTACCGCTCAAGTCTGACTGGACCACCGGTGTCGCAGCGAAGAAATCACAAACAACGACGACAATAATCATCCGGCTGTAATGTTCTCTTTATGGTGACCTCAAATTGTGTCATAAATATGATATCGACTTAAGAAGAACACGTGGATCAATTTCTACACCGATGCAGCAATTATCTAATTTCTACCTCGCCCCGATGCTGAATGTAAAGATTTATGAACATTAGATCACAATTTTTGCCACAAAAAAGTTTCACTCTTCCCATCATTTCTCATTTCTTTTGTACAGTCACGTCATTACAATTTTTACTGACTACCCAGCAATACATAGTGAATTCTGGATTACTATCATATCCGTATTCTCCCCATCAGTCCCAGTGCCGACCGTCACATTAATATTTAATAATAATACCTTTAAACTTTATATGCTCATCATCAGGGTTCCGGCTATGATTTTTTTCGCATAGCTCTTTCTATTCTCTGAGTCTTCCTGGTACGAATTCCGCACAGTAATAGCATCATTAGGAATGAATTTCAGTTAGGTCTGAAGAAAAATATTTAGGAGCCTATGAATCATTTTATGTTTTATGATCCGAAACCTTATTCCTAATATTATAATACCAATAACTGTTAGGTGCTTCAATTAAACCTCTAATTCAATTACTGCATAATAAATGTCACCTCCTCGTTTCTCGGAAGATGCTCATAGGGAGTGATTATACAGAACCCAGCTGATGAATCAGCTCTAACCAGCCCCTTTCTTGTTCCAGGATATTTCATTTTTTTCTCTCCCTGACCTTTTCACAGTGACCATTACTATTTCCTCCCCTCCATTAACAGGTGACATTTTGTGCCATTCTTCCTTGTGTCTACCTCATTCCGAAGGGTTAAACACACATGGCTGACCGAAATCATGCCATTAAAAGCAATTGTCCTCTGTCGAGGCTGGGGAGCAAACATAGAGGTCGATTCGTCCTCTGCGTCTGATTTGGGACGTTTTCTTCGTGACCTTTCTCAGTGACTGGCTCTTGGCTACAGTGTTGCTCTAATTCAGGCTTTTGGCAGTCACTGGAGCAGCATTATCAGTAGCACTACCTCTCTCCCCCACACAAACACACACACACACACACACACACACACACACACGCACACACCCCTCTGATACATGTCTCCCAGGCAACTGGCTGGGGCCGCTAGGCAACAAGCAGCTCTGCTCAGCAGCGCCAGGTCTCCGAGGGCTCGCTCTTTCTGCTGCTGCTGCTGCTGCAAGCATGTAGTGTTTCACTTTCCTCTCACTATTACGACCTCTGCAGGTTTTACTTATCACCGCAATCTCTGCCTGACCTGAATATTACACATGTTCATCCTGTCTCTGTCACAGAAAGGATCTCACCTTCAGTATAAGTTCTTCTTTTTCCCCCTTCTGTGCTTCCTTTACAGCGGTCCATTTATTGTTAGGTCTTATGTTGAGGTGTAATAACATGTCAAGTGGCTCATTTCTGATCGTTTGTGTAGTCGAAACGCATTGGTTCAGTCTGTCGAGAAAAAAGAAAAAAAGAGTCGGTGGATTTCATCGGATTCTTTCTCACTCCATCTCAGCCTCCATCTATTATCCTCATACTTTCCCACTGCGTCTATATTCCATTTATGTCTGTTTATTAGGCTTGTGGTGCAATGCCATCTGTATCTGTACCAGTATCTGTTTAATGGCCCAATATCTATATCTTTATTGTTCTCATATAAATCCTAACAGACAGCTCTGACGGACAACGACATCACTCAAAATTAATAAATGGACTCAATTAGAAATGTTTTTTCGGGAATACTTTTGAAAGATGTCGTATGTTCCTGGATAGCCAGTATAGCTATTTATACCCGTATATATACGTATATAACACCACCCACAGACAAAAAAGCACCCAGGTTTCTGTAGCCAAGAATGTTTTTAACACCCAAACCTAGACACAAACTGTGCTTCTAACCAATAGCTAAATAATTACTATTGTATTGCCATTACAATAAATAGCCAAATACTTAACCTCAGTGTAAATAGCCAGATACCTACCATAGAGCTATTTTTACCCACGTTCCAATAGATAACACCCTCCACCCCTTTTAAAAATCCTACTTAAGTGTTATTATTTGTGTTTCTACCTGCCCACCATATTTTCTAATGAATTGATTCAGTTTTATTTTCCAAAATAGAAACATACTGGTAACCTAATTAAAACCACGAGGACCTTGACCAGGCAGATACTAACGGGGTGATTACACCTGAGGTTGCGAATCGCTATTTTTGCGATTTTTTTAATTTAAAAATATTGTATTTATTTTAAATTTTTTTACCAAATTTTGAAATTCTCATCAAGATGTTTTGTGACTCCACATGCAAGTGAATATTTTGCGGTTTAAATACATATATAAAGTCGCAAGATGGACGTGCGGCAATTTGTGACTGATTTGTGGCTAATTTGCGATTGGTTTCAGGATGTTTGGCCAAAAAAAAAAAAAAAAAAGCAAATCTCCTGTCATAAATCAGTCGCATTTTCTTCAATTTTTGTTCTCAAACCATTCGTTTTTTATTTGCGCATTATTGATGCAAACAAAATCTGAATAAAATAGGAATGTTGACAAAGTACACGGAATATGTCGGGTGCAAACTTTCCGCTTAGAAACCTCCAACTTGTCGCTTTGTTATTTTTCGATATAGTCACCCCTGCAGTCCACACACTTTTTCCATCAGTGTTGCAGCACTTGGATCCCCTTGGAATAGAAGCTCTAATCCTGATGGTGAGATGGATTTACTCCTTCTTAGTTGGCCACTGAACTTTGTCGCATACCCTCATATATCAATGTTGTTCAATATTTTTGCTGCATCTGACTCACTTACTATCCATTTAGTCAAATCCAACTCTTGTTGCCATAGAGCTTTATTAGCTTGGGGATTTTTTTTTTTTACAGGGTGAGTTGCCAGGTGTTTCCCCAACCTTCCCCATTTACCTGGACTTAGGACCAGCATGCACCTGTTTTATCACAGTTGCATGGCTGGGTCCTTCATACTCATATTTACACCTAGGAACAATCTGAAATAGCAAGTTAGCCTAATGTTTTTGGACAGTTGGAGGAAACTAGAACACCCAGAGGAAACCCACACAAGCTGGGGGGAACATGCAAAATCCACTTAGAAACACCCTCGTTGACCCTGAGAATAGAATGCTAACCACTGTACTGCCCTTGCATCCTGCAGGATCCCCCATAGGAAGACAGTTAGTGGCTATTCATTCATTCAATCTCCAGTAGCCTCTTTATGCAAGATAGACTCAGTGAACACTGCGTTCACAACAGAAATATTGTCTTAATAGGACACCAATTGATCAGTTCACCATGCACATACACCCACATTCTCATTCAGTAGATAGCTAGCATTTCTTTTAAATCTCAAAGTTGTGTAACTGCATCTAAGAACACTGACACCGACATCCTATAAATTATTATACAAACTGACAAAGTGTGTAATGGAGAGCATCCCAACACGGCTAATTATGTATAATTTACTCTTATATTAATGATTTAATCCAGCGTGAATTACATGTGTCTATATGTGATGACTCTATCCTGACTTGGGGGCTTGTTTCATTCCCTCACAGACCATGCAACACTAAATTACTGGCTGTGGCAGCCTTGCCAAGAGAAGGCATCAGCCTGCAAATAAAAGATAATGGCGGCCAAATAAACAGTGAAGGTGCTGTGCTAGGTCCAAATGCACTGGGCCTGGTCCCTGCATGCACAGAAATGTGCTTTTAAATGGGCAATATCTGCCAGGGCCATAGGGCCATTTGGCAGCTCTGCCACTCGATTCACAGCTCACTTTGCAGACAATTAGCAAGGGGGGGAGGGAGAAAGGACCAATGAAAGCTTGGCAGATAATATATCATAATTGCATGTTTGCTCACTTTAAACATGCAGTAGCATTCATAGAATTGAATGTAGGGATGGAATGAGATAACGACGGATTTGGTTTTTGAACGGAAATCCTAGGAAAGTGCGATTTGCAGCTTAATGACTAGCCTGCTGGTGTTTGCCCACTGTCGTTTTGTTCCCACTCTATCAGGCTGAGAGTGGAGAACAGCTTTCTGGGAAACTGCAAATGGGCCCGTCAATAGGCAAATACATATGCACTCAATTACATGTTTGTTAAGCAATGAAATATGAGAGTAATGAGGCGCAGCCATTTGCCACACAGTCATTTACCCTGTTGAGTTATTACCATGTTAATGACACTCTCTCAATACCTTAATTAATGCCGGCCAGGCTGTTATAAAGCGGATGTAGGTGTGATGGGCACACAAAAGCCTCCGCAAACAGCAATGGCTAACGGATAGTTCATCGGTGACTTACAGTGAAATAAATGCATTGTAAAGGATATTTATTCTGGGGCCAATGTGTACTTTTATGCACCTGATAACTCACAGTATAGTGTATAGAATATTTACTTGCACTCTCTTGTATGATATTGTATTTTACGCAGTGAGACCAAACAAAATGTTCATCAGTATTTTCTTTAACCATTCGTCAAATGAGAAGTTCTAAACCACGTGTACTTAATGGACTATCCACAGATAGGTACAGTATGTAGGTCCATTCATGTAAGGTCTGCTTAATTAAATGGCAGTTCACACTTAAAATCAGTGACAATGTCAAGAAAGAAAATACAGTCAGCGTTTAAGGACTGACCGACTGACTGACGGACACACCCGCACTCACAAGGCCACATTCATAAATCATTCATCTCTGTTGATTTGGGTGTGTTTTTCCCTTTAATGGGAATGAAGCTGTAACATGTCCTATAAATCTTTCAAACATCCCCGATTTGTGAGCCCCATGTGTTCGAAGTACATTCTGTTCTTTTTATGTCCTCTTACGAAGGCTAAAGATCTACTCTTTGTTGCCCTGTCCAGTCTCTTATATTTCATTCACACTCAGTCAGATTTTTTTCCCCAGAAACATTTATCTGGATTGTCTAGTCTGACTCTGGTCTTTCCTCTGTCTATATTAATTTCCCTCATTTTGTTGACCTATTCTACCTCTTTATTCTTTTTTCCAGCTAGCTCATTGCTCCCCTGCGGTGTCATTATTCTGCCCGTTTTCCATTCTTCTCTCTCTCTCTCTCTCTCTCTCTCTCTCTCTCTCTCTCTTCTCTCTCTCTCTCTCTGTATGTGTGTTTGTGTGTTGCATGACCCAGGGGAGAATTCAGCACCTCTCTGTCTGTGTGCTCTTGTGTGTCATTTAGTCTCTGGAGTTCCCCCTCTGTTGATCTCCTGCAGAGTCGCCACTTGTGTGACAGTGTGATGTCTCCTCCGGTATTGCCAATTATTCTCTTCATCAGAGTGACCTATTTTTTCTAGCCTTCCCTGTGTCTATGGCTGCCCCTACTACCCTCACACTCACACACACACACACACACACACACACACACACATACACCCACACACACACTTTGCCCTCATTGGCCCAGTTTGCTGAGCTGCTCAAGCCCGACACGAGGGTATTTTATGGGCGCTTATTTTATGAACACTTTGTTGAATTGCTTCAGCCTGTTAATGTATTAACTTAAAATCTCTCTCCTGCACCCCCACCTCTCATCCAGCACGGTAAAGTAACCTGAAGACTGGGGTTTGACATTTGGAATATTGCTAGGAATGTCTCCTGGGCCAAGACTGCAGTGACAGCAGAGACTCGGCAGCTCCAGGCTTGGTTACGCTGCTGGGTGTATACAAGTAATGAAGATATTTCAATGAAAATTACAGCTTTTACAGTAGGAAGAAATGGAGGTTCCTATATATTCCATCCATATCACAGACCATTTTCATTCCTACCCATTGTTGATATGCTGTATGGTTGATGCACGCTTGTGTTGCGGGGCTTTAAAACCCTTCTGCGCTCCTAGTGGAGTGGAGTGTCTTGGAAAGACACATATTCTTTTTTACATCACTCATGACTAAATTATAAAGGCTTATTTATAATTTAGTTCTTTTGTTGTTTTAAGCACACAGTTGCCTTTATTCTGGTGCGTTTATACAGAGAATCCTCAACCTGTAAGAATGTATTATTCAAATTTTTCGTAATCGTAAGCTAAATACAATTTATGACTCAGTAAACTCAGTGTTCCTCATATCCTTTGGTTTGGTTTAGATAGTATGTAAATATGGGGGGGGGGTGGAATCTTTTTTAACCACATTGTAAGGCATGTTATATAAGAAGTCTTTGTATTTTTTGTTGTAATCAAGCGTGGCAGTTCTGAGGGTTTTATCATAAACCCCGTGCCTTTGTGTGTCATAAGGCTTTGGCTTTAAGTCCTGCCTGGAAAAATCAGTATGCTGCTAAAGCCTTCTGTCGCTGACCATACCCCATCCTAATCCTTCTCCTGTACCCTCTGTCACACTCTCCTCAACTCTCTCTCTCTCTCTCTCTCTCTTTCTCTCCTCCACGATCACTTCATCCTCTCGATGCTTGGACAAAGATCGTCATACTCCCCCTCCCACTAAGCACACACACACATGGTCTCTGTCCATACCAGTCACATACAACACAGTCACCCACAGGAAAATTGGAGGATAATACTAGCCTGGTCCTGAGGCTGCCTGCTTCCTCCTCCCTCCACCCTCTCCAGTGGACATTCAGGAGGCTGGAGCCCATCCTCCAATTTTAGTGCACCAGCCACATCCAGGCAAATTGGCCATTTTACAGTAGGTTCTGTCAAGGCCCATGAATATTTGATAGGCTCTGACTGTTGATGAGCATGTGCTTTGACTCCCTTATCTTATTTGGTCAGCCTGCCCGCATAAGCTTCTCCACCTCCTAGCCTTATTCCCTCAAGAGAGAGAGAGAACGAAAGAGAACAGGAGGAGGGAGCGAGGTGGCAAAGCCAGTAAGCTCTGATTTAGCGCAGGCTCCTGCTGGCTTGATTGTGATTTGGTGGCCTGGTAAAGGGAGAAGAAATGAGAGAGAGAGAGAGAGAGAGAGAGAGATCATCATATACAGCTGGTGAGGAAACAAATGTCAGTTGAGTCTTCAAGCCCAGCCACAGAAGTCATTCCCCTGGGTGGACAGAGATGAGAAAAGCTTTTCCACCTCAACAGCAGGGACTGATAATAGTGAGGCAGCTGAATTGGCATGGCCTCCTCACTAGCTTCCCTCCCTCTGTTCCATAAAGGGATCAGGGTGCTCTGCTTCCCCTCAGGTCACACTACTGTAGCACAAGGCCACGCTGTGAAAATGCCATTACAGCAGTACCACCCTGGCGAGGTAAAGTGGTTTAGAGGGAGGGGAGTGGGAAAGTACCTTCTTCCTGGGTGACTACAATGACTGATGGGATACAGCAACTAAATTTCAGTAATAAGAAAAGCGAGAAAATAAAGTAAAATTTAGAAGCTGTGGGTGCTTTAATTGTGTGTGTGTGTGTGTGTGTGTGTGTGTGTGTGTGTGTGTAAACTGGACAGCGCTGAGGTCAACACTCAGTTTCATGATTTCTCTCTCTCTCTCCTTTCAGACAGCCATAGAGCATCTGTGGAGTTCTGCCTCCAGGCCACTTCAAGTAAATGGATTTTCTTTTTTTTCCATCTACCAGCATCTTATTTCATCCCTCCTTCACACGTGAGATAAAGAAAATGGTAGCCAAGGGAGTGAACAATACATTTCCCCGGCTGTGCTGACATAAAAACTGAAATCTCTATACATTCAGATGTCCAAATCCAAACGCTGTGTCAGAGACACACTTTACCAGGATCAAACATAACCCCTGAGCTGTTCGGATTAACGCTCACTCATTTATTTGCCAAACTGCTTACTCGTACTTGGGCCGCAGGGAGGCTGGTGCCTATCCTGGCCGACTCTGGGTGAAAGCAGGGTACACCCTGAACAGCTTGCTAGTCCATCTCAGGGCTGACACGCACACAACCATTCACATTTACACCAAGGGGCAATTTGGAATAGCCAATTAACCAAATGGGCATGTCTTTGGACTGTGAGAGGAAACATGAAAACGCCATATAGAAATACCCTTTCTGAGCCTGGGACTTGACCCCAGGCCCTTCTTGCTGTGAGGCAATCATGCTGACTGCTACACCACCATACCACCCACTCGGATTAATGTGATGAACATTAATAAGCTGCCCTTTACAATTTTGCACTGCACCTGATATCCTTGCTTACCCTTGACCTTTGAACCTTTGTTCTGTGATCTGTAGCCTTTTAGCTAATGTGCTGCATGAATAGTGTATAAACTGTTTTCTGCACTACACTTCTGCTTTAAATAAAAACATCATAAATGCTAATTATTAAACTAGATCTTTCATTTAACGATTAGAACCGATATTACTCATGATGGAATTTTTTGCACCTTTGTTTTCGCTTCTCATCCTCAGTGACCTCGACCTCCAAAGAGGTGACAAGAGGCAGAGTGCAGGCTTTCTGAAGAGCATTGGCCTCCATCAACTCTCTCCTGATTGAATTAGATTCTTTATTCGCCATAATCTGGGTCTTTTAATTTCATTACACCCTGGGTCAGGAAGGAGGGCCTCACAAGCAATAACCAGAGGAGCGCACTGGACTGTTGACATTGGGCAGAGCTGACTCAGTCCTGGACGTTGTTATGGCAGTAACTAAATTACCGTGCATCTGGTCTGGGATGAATCACAAACCTAGGGCAGGATGGGATCGTGGTGAAAAGAGGAATGAACTGGAATCAGGTCAAGAATGGAAGAGATGAGAAATAGAGACTAATCCCAATGGAACAAATCGTGTGCATCGAAGTGCTCTAATAGATGCATGGACAAGCATCGTGTTGTGATTGACAGAGCGGTTGTGCTGGTCGTGGCATTTTACCTGCCATGAAAACATGAGTGATGTTTGTAAAGCCTCTATTCCCCTGTATAATAAAGCATTTTCACCACTTTTGCCCTGTCTGAAGCTTTGACTGATAGTCACTGCATCGTTATGGCACGTGCATACTAAGCAAAAACATTTGCATATGTATATCTATTCCAGACGTGGCTTCATTAAGGAAGAAGTGTCTGGTTGCATGAGATGAAGAAAAGGCTTCTTTTTATTGAATGCAAAAAGAAATAAATATGTGGAGCCAGGGGGATCGATGGAGATTCAGGCTTTGCCTCGCTTGGCTCTGGCGAGTGTTGGCCTGGTAACACCCACTTTGCTTATCAGCTGCAGCATGATGGACGAGACTCTTCTACTATAAAGAAATTCCCCCTGAAAATGTCTGGTGCGATAGATTATGTGAGGGATTTGTTCAGGTGCTCAGAATGCCCAATAATTCTGGTCCAGAATGCCGGCAGGAACGCAAGCCTATGTGCAGAGTCCTGATTAGTGTAGCAGATTCAAGGCTGGTATGAGAGCTGGTGCTGAGCAGAGAGGGTGGGTGTTTAAAAAAGATAGACGTGAATGAGAGGGAAACATCAATACAGAAGGTTTTTCTGTTGCCGGCTATTAAATGACTGAAGTCTGCAGGCCTGTTTGGGTGGTAGACTGTGGCCCAATCAGACAGAGGCCATGACATTGTCATAGGCATCTCTGTGGTTCTAATGTGACAACAATGGCAGCAGTGGTGAGTGGGGTCATTTTGGGAGCACATGCTTTGGCCTGGTGCCCCTGAGATGTGACAGTACATACTCGGGGCTTAGCTAAGTCTTTGCATGTCATCAGAGTACTCTTCAGAAAGTGCTCGACATATGTCCCTTTGGCAGCTGTCTCCCCATGTGTCAAAATTCACACCACTCATGCCTGGTCCCTCACAGCTGAGCCCCTCTTCCAAGGCAAACAGGGTGGGACATCGAGGTAAAAATAAACCTTTAATAAACAACACCCCCCATCAGTCAGTGGACATGTGACGCAGGGCTGGCTGCAAAAACAGCCCAGGCCGAGAAACAAAACAAAATGCATAGATGAGTCTCTTTATTGACAGCCATAATGTTTATCTGAAATCCATTTCCCCAGACTGTTATGTGAGCATTAGGGGTCATTGAGCAGCACCTAGGACGGCCGTGAAGATTCATACCGAGAGGCTCATCTGCGACAGACATCAAAATCGATAGGCATCACCAGGGGGAGGTGCACTGCTGCACTGCCTTATTCTCTGACACGTGTGTTGCTCCAGCATTACTTTTTTTTTTTTTTGCCACAGCAATATAGTGGACAGTTTACAGCATTAAGCATGAATGCAGAAAAAAAACAGTTGCTCAGCTTGCGGAAACTTGCAAATCCAGCATTAAAACAGTCTGAATCAGGAGAATCACAATAATCGGCCCTGACAATGTAATCCATTTAAATGTCCAGCATGGGGGACACACTGAGTGATGTCTCTGCTGTGAATGAAACAACAGCTCAAATGTTATTTCATCGTATTTCTGAAGGGGGGGGGGTGGATGGGGGGTTCAGAACCAAGTTTTGAGTTTGGGGGGAAAAAAAATTGATGACAATATCAGAAAAATAGAATATCACGCTAATTTGTAATATTTACGTATATAGTGGTTAGCACTTTCGCCTTCTTCTGGGGTTTAAGCCATGTTTCCAGTGAGGGCACGTTCCTCCCATGCTTGCATTTGTTTTTTCTCAGAGCTGGTTTCCTCCCACAGTCCAAAGACATTCACATACTCATTTGTCAAACTGCTTATTCCGTCTTAACCACCTATTCCCTACTAGGGTCATAGGGAGTCTAGAGCCTATCTCAGCCGACACTGGGTGAAGGTGGGGCACACCCTGAACGGCCCGTCAGACCACACCCCAACGCACACACACGCACACACACACACACACACGCACACACAACTATTCCACACATAGAGCCAGTTAGCCTAATGTGCAAGTCTTTGGACTGTGGGAGGAAACCGGAGTACCTGCAGGAAACCCATGGTTGCAAGCATGTGAACTCCACACAGAATGCCCAGGGCCAGGACTCGAACCCATGACCCTTTTCTCCCTTCATTTTTTTTTGTTGTATCCAATTCCCACCCCTCAAGTATTGACTTCCTTATCACACGACCACCACCAATCAAGGAGGGGTGCAAGCATGCACATACCCCCTCCGTGACATGCAATCATGCCACCCGCCTCTTTTCGAACTGCTGCGCATGCGTATTAGGGGGCGGCCTAACAGACTCGGAGGGAAAGCACTATCCACCCCTCGTACGAATGAGCTCACAGATGCCCACGACTGGCTGGTGATCGCTGTGAGTGACAGGGAAGTGAGCGTATGCCATTTCTCCCACCCATGAGAGCTCGGCCAATTAGCTCCCAGTCATGGATGGCTGTGGCATCAACCCGAATTCGAACTTAGGATCTCCAGGTGGATAGTCACGCACCTTGTCGATCTGCCACTCAGGAGACACAAATTGAATATTCTGAATTGCCCCTAGGTGTGAATGTGACTGTGAGTGTTGGCCCTGCAATGGTCTGGTGAGCTGTTCAGGGTGTACCTCGCCTTCAGCTCCAGCCTCCACATGACCCTGATAAAGTATAAAGCAGTTCAGAAAATGAAATGCCTAGATGTATACATAAAACATGTATAAAATAATGTCTCTGCCACTGTTTTGATGAGTTATCTGTAAATCTTTGCTAAGGGCCAGATGTTGGTCACAGGAGCTCTGGCCCTGATCCCAAATCCATACTGGATTAACTGAAGTCTGTGTGGATTTGATTTGTAACGTTCTCCAAAATCTTCCAGGTTCCTAAATTGGGTGAGTGGTTTGATCCGAAAGACATCCCTTCTCTCTGTATCCTCATTCCATTTTTCTTTTTCAGTCCCCTTTACCTGCATTTTAATTGGGTGACTCCGTATCTCACGTCTCAACCATTTTCGATTTGCTACCCCAGGAACAGATTTCCTCCCTTAACACCAACGTGCCACTTCAACAACTCTAAATAGAGTACCTTTGTTTCTTTTTGAGTACTTTGACACCTGAATAGCACCCATTAATCTTCCTTATAATTGAATTGCTCATATCTGGGCCTCAGACTACATCTTCCACAGCTCTGTTATATAATGCAATTTTCATTTTGCTTGATTGGTCATTCAAATGTGCTTTCAGAGTAATAATTCTGTCTCTAATCATATCCTCCTGTGATTGTTTAGGCCAACCTGATTTAACCATTTTGTCAATCACCGCTTCTTTTTTTTTTGCAGTAATAGTCTCATCTTATGCTTTATATGTCAGTAATAATAAAGTCTATTCAAATACGGACTGTAGTGGAACATCACAGGAAAAGGATTTTTTTAATTGATTAAATATTCATAAATCAATACAGCTTTAGGAACAGATCTGAAGGTGGCTCGTGTTTGCTTTTTCACAAGAGAGATGGAGAGTGTGTGTGGAGGGGAGTGAGAGAGACAGAGAGAGAGAGAGAGAGAGAGAGAGAGAGAGAGAGAGAGAGAGAGAGAGAGAGAGAGAGAAGCTGACAACAAGGAAAAAGTGCAATGTTGTTTCTCTGCCTAATTGATCCAGATTCCCTGGACCAACTAATTGAGCAGAAAATATCTAATTGGCCTGGTGCACATCATAAAAAAGATGCAGGTCAGGCAAGTCTGGATTAGGCTCTGTTTTATTTATTTATTTATTTATTTTTCCTTTCTCGCAGATTCAGGCTTGTGTGCCATGATGAGTCACTATTTGGTCTCTAGTGCAGACCTACACGACAGACTCTGTTGTGCCGTCTGCCTTTTTCATTTCTGAATGTTATAATTTATATTTTCAGGTGGTCCTGGGTTTGTTTTCTGGGCTTGGGCATTTCTGTGTGGAGTTTGGAGTGTGCTTGTGTGGGCTTCCTCTGGGTACTCCAGTTTCCTCCCACAGTCCAAAAACATGCACAGTAGGCTAATTGGCTGCTCAAAATCGCCCCCTAGGTGTGAGTGTGATGGTTGTATGTGTGCTGGCCCTGTGTTGGCCTGCCGAGATGTTCACAGTGTACCCCGCCTTCACCCACAGTCGGTTGAGATGGGTGCCAGAATCCCCGCAACCCTAACTAGGATGAGGTGGCTTAGAAAATGAATGGTGATAGAATTGATATTTTTTTTTACATTATGCTATCTGCAGGAGGATGAATAGGGTTGCCAGCCAGAGACTCAGGTTAAATTGAAAAGTATACATTGAAAAGTATATTTAAATAACAATAAACACAACTTCTATTACTGTTTAACATGAGATTTGAACACGAGTTCTGTAGTTGTGTTGTCAAAAGGATTATCATATGTTACTCAAATACAGTATTCGCACATAGACAATGAAAACACAGCAGTGTTGTTTAGTGATCATTTGCTTGTATTTAGCTTGCAATATTGATTTCAACCGTGTCCAGGGTTGCCAGTTCATAACCAAATTCCCTCTAACTTTTCTATATTTTTATACCCTGCGGCATGATGGCGTAGTGAATAGCACATCTGCCTTTCAGCAAGAAGGTGCTGGGTTCGAGTCCCAGGCTCGGCAAGGGAGTTTCTGACTGGAAAATGTTCTTTCTGTGCTTGTGTGGGTTTCCTCCAGGTACTCTGGTTTCCTTCTAAAGTTGAAAGACATGTAAATTAGGTAATTGGCTGTTCCAAATTACCCCTGAGTGTATGTGGCCCTGCAATGCACTGGTGAGCTGTTCAAGATGAACACCACCCTCGCCTAAACTCGGCTGAGATAGTCTCCAGCCTCTCTGCAAGTCTAGAAGGATTAGGAGGTTCAATGAATGAATTATAATATGTTTTTAAAGTCATAAATGAACTATACTGTAGATATGTAAAGAGTGTACTTACTATCTGTCTATCTATCTATCTGTCTGTCTGTCTGTCTGTCTGTCTGTCTAGGGAAATTTGGCAATTCTAAGACTGAGGAGGGGAAAAACAGACAGTTTGGCAGCTCTTAGCGTGATGGCAGCTGAAATGGCGAAAAAGGAAAAAAGGAGAGAGTATCAGAGGGAGAGAGAGAGAGAGAGAGAGAGAGAGAGGTAGTTGGGATTGTTGGACTGGCCAGCTGGGTTGATATTCAGGTCTCGGAACGAATGTTAATTTAATCAATGTGCTGTAAATCTGACTGACTGCTGACTCATGTGAGTCTACTGCCCCAAGGGTCCCTCCAACAAAAGCCCTGCTATTGCAGTTTGTTCCCCTGATGCATTTTAAAATGCCTACTCTTACACACATATGGGTGTGCATAGACACACACACATGCACACACAAACACTTTAGAAATTTGGACACATGGACCAGTACTGAAGTTGTCCAACTGCAGATGTGCATGCATGCATGTGTGTGTTGGGAAGAAATGTGCTGACGAGACAGCTCGGGGAGAACTGGGTGAGTGTTTTGAGGCTCCATTCGCTCTCCTTGGGTCCGAATGTCTGCCAAACCATGTGTCCTGGCCATCAATCTCATCGCCAAGTCTCTCAGACACAAACAAACATTCGCATGCGCACACACTTAGACGGCTCAATGAGAGGACACTGTGACCGTCGAGGTGTCCTGGAAATGTAAGCGTTATCATGTCATGTCATGCAGCGACTGGTGAGGATTTGCACAGAGGAGAGAGACAGAGACAGGGATTGAAAAGAGAGTTGCTGAGAAAGGAAGGTTGATAAGAAATTGGGAACACAGAAAGAGATGGAGGAAGTGAATGAAGAAATAGATCAGGGTTGGGTGCTAAGGGATTATCCCAATGCACTGGGTTTATGACCATGCAAAAAAAAAAGTATTTAGAATGAGTATGTGGAGCCCCGTGTGTGTGTGTGTGTGTGTGTGTGTGTGTGTGTGTGTGTGTGTGTGTGTGTGTGTCAGGGGCGGGGGGTGGGTTTAATTAAAGTGCATGCTTGCCACAGGTTTTAGAAAGGCTTCTGAATCACTGATGCAAATCTGAGGAATTATGTGAATATAGTTCTTCTGTCTCTTCCTCTTTGCAGTGCTGATGAAGTTATGTGTAAAATACTACAAGAACACAGTGTTAATAACCAGTGGGAACATCACTAAATTCCAATAACATGACAGTGAACATATGGTGAAAAGCATACACCAGCCAGAATGCCACACGGAAGCAATTTTCTTTTAGCTCTCTGCAGGTTTTTAAGAATTTTTTTTCCTGAACTTACATAAATTGACTCTGCTGTAATCAGTGTCGGAGATCTTGCTAATTTCCGCACCTTGAGGGGCACAACTGAGATAATGACACTTACAGCTAAATGCTATAGCCAAGATTTGATGTTATGCCTTTTCAAGAAAAAAAAACCCAGGCTTTTGAAAATACTGATGTAATCATCACATGATTGCCTTAATTCCAAGATTATTTATTATTCCTTCATTCGTTCATTTTCTAAGCCGCTTAATCCTAATTAGGGTTGTGAGGAAGGAGGGTGGCTGACTCAGGTTGAGGGTGGAGAACACCCTGGACAGTTCGCCAGGCCATCGCAGGGCCAACACACACAGTCATTCACACTCACACTTATATCTAGGGGTGATTTGGAACAGCCAGTTAGCCTCCTGTGCATGTTTGTGGACTGTAGGAGGAAACCGGAATACTCGGAGGAAACCCACGCCAGCACAGTGAGAACATGCAAACCCCACACAGAACCGCCCATGCCCAGGAATTGAACCCAGGTCTTCTTGCTATGAGGTGAACACGCTATCCACTGCACCACCATGCTCTTTGTTCTTTCTTAACTATTAAGTATTACTTTTTTTTCTAATAAAAAATGTTGAGATTGTCAACAAACTCTCTGATACATCTATGTAAACAGTGGAGAGATTTACATTAAAGGTGTGAGTGGTTGTAAGTGTGTTGGCTCTGCGAAGTACTGGTGAGCTGTTCAGGGTGTCCCCTGCCTTCGTCCGATGTTGGCTGATATAGGATTCAGCCTCGCCGCAACCCTAGAACCCTGGCAGGATTCAGCAAACGACTGAGTAAGTGAGATTTTTCATATTTTATTGCGTTTTGAGAAAACTTTTCTGCCAATAGGGTGAATATGAATTGAACGTTATTGAGTCCGTACAATAAAAACTCACTGTGCCGCCCTCCTGTTTCTACAATTTAAAAAAAGAATAATAAAGAGTTGTTACACTAAATACTGATCTTCTTTAGTTTATACTGTTTACATCATAGCATTCATATTTTAAGTAAAATGATGTCGGCTTTACTTTACAGCATCCCTTCGCATGTGTCTAAGACTTACTGTACATATACAGTGCATATTTCACTCATAACCTTATTATATACTTCTACCAAGGTCACAGGATGCCACAGTGTTTAGAGGCAGAGCTCGGTACTCGTTACAAACAAGTGGCCGGCAACAGACTCCACTGATTACATAATCAAGCAAGCATTCCTTAAATACGCCTCTTGTGATTACAAGTACATCTTTATGTATGTTATTGTGAAATAGCCAGGAAGCATTCATGACGAATAAATATTTGCTGTTTCAAGGATCAGTGCTTATTTCAACGACGAAACGATCTCTTGAAGTATGAAAAGGAAAAAAAAAAACCCATCCTTGTATTTGTGTTGGGAGACCAAGAATACGGAAGGCAGTCAGGACAAACCTGCCTGAGGTCTCTGTGGCTAAATGTACCGTATTTCACTCACACACTCATTTACTGAACCGCTTAATCCTACCTTCTGGGCAAAGGTGGGATACACAATGAACAGCTCACCAGACAATCGCAGGGCAACACACTCACAACCAGTCACACACACACACTCACACCTACGGGCAATTTGGAACAGTCAGTTGGCCTAATGTGCATGTTTTTGCAGTGTGGGAGGAAACTGGAGTATGCGGAGAACACCCCACCCCTATGCAAGCACAGGGAGAACATGCAAACTCCACACTGAAACTCCTGAGCTCAGGACTTGAACCCAAGACCTTCTTGTTGTGAGGCGGATGTGCTAACCACTACACGGATGTGCCGCCCTACACGTATTTCATCAAAAAAAAGTAATGGAAATGATTTTATATACTGTTCTTCCAGAAAGAAAAACCTTTCTGGCTACAGTAATCACATTTAGTGTAATTTCCTTCTCAGTAAATGTCAAGCTGATCAAGTTGTTGTGTTGCTGTAGACAAACAGACTTATGCCCAATCCTTTTGATTTTAATCGGATACTGGCCGTCAAAAGCAAATCTTTAAATACATTTTTTCTCCATTTTGTCTTTATACAGAAAGATGATACATGCAATTTATCAGTTAGGGCACAGGTGTCAAACTCAAGGCCTGACAAACCCATTTTATGTGGGCCGCAAGAGCTTTTAGACAATATGATTATCATACATCTTTGCATCCACCATTACCATGAAATGTAATTCATCATCCTTCCACTAGGTGGCAACAATCTAAAGTATTTCAAATAATCAGCTAGACGTTCACGGGTCAAGAAAGATTGTGTGTTATCAGAAAAGGAAGGTAAAAAAAATAAAAGAGAACAAATACCTAAACTAATCAATCTGCCATGCAAATTTCATTTCATGCCCCTTTGTGGAATGGATCAGCGATTATTTGACCCTTGGTGACCTGGAAATTTTGTGATGTGGCCCTCAGTGAAAATATGTTTGACACCCCTGAGATAGAGGTAATTACTGTTAATTTAAGGGCAAATTATTTAATTTAATGTTCCAAACTGCTTTATTCTTTATTAGGGTTGCAGGGAGAATGCAGCCCATCCCACTCGACTCCAGGCGAACGCAGGGTGCACTGTGAACAGCTGTATAAAGCATCGCAATGCCAAAATACACACACATGGCATTTATTCCAGAGCTAATTACTTTTTTTCTAAATCTCATTTGAACGACTAAGCAGATAAGGGTTAAGGGCCTTGCTCAAGGGCCCCACACTAGCAGACTGGTGATACTGAGGCTTGAACCCTCAACCTTCTGATCAGTAACCCAGAGGTTTAACCACTGATCCATCACCCCCCCACTCACTCACATCTAGGAGCAATTGAGAATGTCCAGTTAGCCTACCGTGCATGTTTTTGGACTGTTGGAGGAAACTGAAGCACCTGGAGGAAACCTACACAAGCACAGGGAGACGTGCAAACTCCACTTAGAAACACCCTGGTTGGATACAGGTCTCAAACTCAGGACCTTTTTGCTGTAAGGTGGTGGTTATTTGAATTGTAAAAGGAAACATATTTCACCCTGTGGCTGTTTTAAGGAAACAACAATAAGAAAACCTGTACCCTATTTACAGTCACCGCCTGTGCATTGTGTGCGACATATCCAATACTACCCGACTGAACACCAGAAGTAACTAAAATTAGTTCTGTGAGTTTCAATTGCTTCTTCATTTTCAGTTGGTAAGCAGCCTATCACTATAAATTCTTTCAGTGTTCAAAAGTCAAATGGAAAACTGATTCAGTGCAAACAACAATTTGAGGTCATCTTGGATTAGGATCATTAACTGTCCATCTGAGCTACAGCCTGCGTTTTTCTTGCCTGTAGCAGTACCTAATGTTGTGTTTATCTGGTCCCAGAGATTTCATATGTCACTATCCTCTAACATTTACTCCAAATCGTTGAACTTAATCCTTGCCATGAGAGAGAGAGAGAGAGAGAGAGAGAGAGAGAGAGATACTTAATGGAAGAGAATCATTACAGACTTTTTCATCCAGATCACCAAGTCACCTCTCATTTGTTCACAGAGCTTGAAGAACAGAGGAAATGCTGCCTTTAGTTTAGTTATCACCATCCTTACTGTGGATCGACTATCTCAGAACTCTCAGCATCCTCTGCCAACAAACCCTGCTGCTTGTGGCACTCCAGTATTAGCTCCAATATTTATTTTGAACACAATGTTGCTATGCAGTATATTAAAATGCTACCAATTTGTTGCCTCAGGATATGAACTTACACCAGAACTTACCCGGCAAAATAAATAAATAAATAAATAAATAAATAAATTACCCAAAAAAAAAAAAAAAAACCATCTCATTTGCTAGAAGCCATTTCGTTCTAGTTGCTTTATTTTCAGTCGCACTTTTCACTCTCTCAGATTAACCCTCTCTGTCATTGCTTTCATAAGATTTACTCCACAGTAATCCAGTGCTTATCTTCTACTTTATCAGCCTGGTCCCTCATTTCTCGTTTGTTTTTAGTGCACCATCAATCAGAATAATTGACAGATATGAAGGAAAATATCTGACAAATGGGAAAGACTGCCTTCTTGCAATTTAGTTTCCTACTACAATTCAGTTAACACAGACGGGCCCTTTGACCACACATTTATTCATTCATTCATTTGCCAAACAGCTTCATCCTACTAAAGTTGTGGGGGAGAGCAGAGCCTATCTCAGCCATCTCTGGGGTACACCCTGAACACCCCACTGCAATGCCAACACAGACACACACACACACACACATATACACACTTAAGCACAATTTGGAACATCCAATTAGAGTAATATGCATGTCTTGGGACTGTGGGAGGAAACAGGAGTACCAGGAGGAAACCCACACCAGCATGGGCAGATCATGCAAACTCCACACAGAAGCACCCTCGCCAAGCCCAGGACTCGAACCCAGGACCTTCTTGCTGTGGGGCAGATGTTTTAGCCACTATGTCACCGTGCCAGTCTTGTTGACCATACAGCATATATGCTGATTCCAGAATGTAAGTGAGTTAATGAGATATTGACTATCTAGGATGTAAAGACAGTTTAGACAAGTATTCATAAAATCATTGATCACAAGTGAGAGTTTGAAAAGCATGAAATAAAGCTGAAATACGGCCAGCCATACAAAACCTCTTATTCATCATTTTCTGGATCTCCGGGACAAATATGACCTTAGTGCTCCTATCAGCCTTAAAGGTCAGGTAGTGCCATTAGGGAATAAAATGTTATAAAACAAACACCAACGATGCGGCAGGCATTTCAGAGCCGGTGTCAACGTCTGGGCTTTCAGAAATATTTACGTTACATAATAAGGTCTGTATCCATGGGAACTGAAGGAGGTGAGTTATAGCTGTCAGGTCCAGACAGAGACAGCATGTAGTGCATCTGCGTTGGTGTCACCGATCAGGCCTCCTGGCACCAATCATACATGAGCCACTTATAGCTCATATTCTGGCCTGAACCAAGTGTTGAAAATGACCTGGTGTGTATCAGCCAAACAGCTTGTCTCTTTGCATTCGAAGAGAAGTGTGACACTAATAGAGTGTGACAGTGGGTTCATCATTGAACCGTTCCAAAACAGGGTGAACAGGTTGATATATATATATATATATATATATATATATATATACAATAAATTTAATACGATATACACAATAAATTATACAATTTTATTTTATACAATATTATACAATATACACAATAAATTTAAAAATGACGTCATGTCTGCTGTTGTCTCATCTGCTTCACTATCTCTCCTTCCTCCCACCTTTGCCAAAACCACCCTGTCTGAAATGTGTGGACATCATTGAAGGTCCCCAAATCCCAATGTCAATATAAGCTTTGGGTTGATGAGTTTCAATATCATTGTAAGAATCAGGCTCGCTTTAATATTTTCAAAGCCAACAGACAAAGAACCACATGCTCACTCTTAAACATATACTCCTGTATTACCACACTTACAACCACTGGCCACTTTCACAGGAACAAACAATTATATGATATGTACAATTATACAAACTTGGATAGTACAATGCATGAAATCATGTAGGTACATGTAAGAACAGGGAGAACATGAGAAAGGGGGGGAATGTGATCTTACTGACTTTCACCATGACATGAATGTTCGTGCCAGATGGAGTGGTTTTAGAAGCCTCTTTTCCACTGAAATCCAGCCATAAAGAAAAACCCTCAATATGGTTGGACACACTGAGCCAAAGTCCGAATACAGCCACGCCAGTTTGTGTTATAACACAGTGAGGCACATTCCAGAGCTATAATATTGGTGTCTAGGGTGAGGCTTAATCAGAATCAGAATCTGAATACTTTATTGATTTCAGAGGGAATTGTGCTCCATATCAAGTAAACTCATCTCATCATCATCGACTGATGACCGACGGGAGGAGACCCCGGGGAAGACCTAGGACACGCTGGAGAGACTATGTCTCTCGGCTGGCCTGGGAACGCCTTGGGGTCCCCCGGAAGAGCTGGAGGAAGTGTCTGGGGTGAGGGAAGTCTGGGCATCCCTGCTTAGACTGCTGCCTCCGCGACCCGGCGCCGGATAAGCGGAAGAAGATGAGAGTTGAGACATAAACATATGTCGTTTAACTAAATTATGCATTGGTGGCAATACCCCCGATTTGTTCTGCATATGGCGGATATGAATACATGCGAGGAAGTATCCGTCCAAAATGTCCACCCCAACTCTTGTGAAATGTAAGAAATCTAAATTTTTTTTCAATCAGATGCACTTTTTATATCTAGGTTTTTAACTTTAGAGCAAAACATATCTGAACCAGATTTTGAAATGTTGATAACACAAGCATGTGAATGTGTCCATGCAAAAGTGTCCACTCTGAAAAGATTTTTTTTCCCCCCTTTTTCAAACTCCAGTTGAACTTTACTTGCAATAGTTCAGACATTTTGATATTGTATTATAATAATGTGATTAAAATTTAATTTAAAAACTTTACTAGTTTTAACTTTGAAATAGTTTAACTACTATTGACGATGATAGTTTTTAAAGAAATTTTATTGTTTTGGAAAGGCCATAACTTCAGGGCTTGAAAAATTTTATGTAGCCTTAGTGCCCGGTCGAGCAACCTTGTTTTTGTGATTTTTAATTTTTTGGTGCCCGGTAGTTTTTTCTTGGTGCC
>JAOUQZ010000047.1:11212485-11224956 GCA_028564935.1 Neosilurus hyrtlii
ATTATTATTATTATTATTATTATTATTATTATTATTATTATTATTATTATTATTATTATTATTATTATTATTATTGTAATACAGGGAGAACAGTGGTGCAGTGGTTAGCACCTCTGCCTCAAAGCAAGACAGCCCTGGGCTCGGTTCTCGGGCTCATATGTATTTCTGTGTGAAGTTTGCATGCTCTCCTTGTGTTTGTGTGCCTTTCTTCCGGGTACTCCGGTTTCCTCCCACAGTCCAAAGACATGCACATTAGGCTACCTAGCTGTTCCAAATTGACCCCAAGTGTGAATGTGAGTGTGAATGGTTGTGTGAGTATTGAACCTGCAATGGTCTGGCAAGCTGTTCAGGGTGTACGCTGCCTTCACCCAGTGTCTGCTAAGATAGAGATAGGTGGCTCTAGTAGGATTAAGTGGTTTGGCAAAAGAGTGAGATGAGTAAGGTATTATTATTATTATTATTATTATTACTACTACTACTACTACTACATTCATAAAGAGTATGCCATTCGGTTGCAGTCAGTGTGTTTCTGCCCTGCGATGGCCTGGCGAGCTGTCCAGGGTGTACAATGCCTTCACCCAGAGTTGGCTGAGATGGGCACCAGGATCCCACGACCCTGATTAGGATTAAGCGGTACAGAAAATGAATGAATAAATTATATTATTATTATTATTATTGCTCTACCTTATTTTGAACTAGTAGCTTAGATTTATGTTTGTAATCATTCTTTTGAAACCAGGCTTTTCCAAACTTATAGTAATTACTGCAAGTAAACAACACATTTTAAATTTGTTTTGACTGCAACAGGAGGAATGTAATCCCAACAAAACATATAAACCATTCAAATGACAAAAATTAACTAATTTCCACTGCCAATCATTCTGTGGCGTAAATCACTGTGATAGAATTGACATTTTAACAGTCTTGTATAAAAATGGAAAATTCCTTTATCATGCTAAAGCTAGTTTTAGAGCTAGAATATTATTTGTCCTAATTCATTTTTAATATTTTCACAGTTTGGCCTAATTTTACAGAATGATGGTGTTATTGGAAATGGCACACTATACAAATGTTGTGTTTTCATATTTGACAGATGGCATGCTGTTCTCTGAGACTCCCATTTCCTTGCAGGAGAAATAACACTGAAGAAATTGTATTCAATAGCAACATTGTTGGTTGTGGTGGAAATTGCAACACTATGGTGTAACTGTGCAGTAACTGGCATTATTACTCTCAGACACTGAATATTGGAGACTTTTATAGTTATTCACTTTCACTTTTCATTCATTAGAACATCAAGCTTACAAAAGCATTTCAAAACCTATTTTTTTTACCTGTGCCACGAAAATTCTTGGCAGAGGTATTGTAATCACCAGCATTTGTTTTTCTGTCAGCCTCTTTATTTTTTGTTTGTCTCCTTGTATGTGAACAAAATTCTGACCACACCCACATATGGATTTTAAAAAAACTTGGTGGAGGCACTACCCTCCCAGAATCCCAGAGATGCTTTGATTTTGGAATGTCAAGGTCAAAGGTGACGGTTAGAGCAAGGTCACAGATTTTAAGAGAGACACATTTAACAAGTTCAAATTGAAATTGCTAATATCTCAGAAACAAAGTTACAATGAGGCATGGATGCAATGAGTGACAGATAGGAAACCATGCACACACTTTCAAAGGCATAATGTACTCTTTGCCTTAGTGACCTTAAAATGCTGAAATCAAGGTCATAGGGTCTTGAATGCTTATAAGACTGCTGGTAGACATACCCTTACTATGGAACACTAATAGGAAACCATATATGGACTTTATAATAAATCAATTACCTTTGATCTCGAGTGACCTTGAAAGGTCATCTTGTAAATCCTCCAAACAAGAGGTTTTGGTTTTCTGTTGGTTTTTTTTTGTTTGTTTGTTGTTGTTGTTGTTTTTTTTTTTTTTTTGCCAATTTGGTCACATCCATGTACTGTAGAACATATTGCAAGACGAGCACATGGGTAATTAAAACCAGAACCCTGTAGGGCCTATTTGCTACTTTATCCATGCTGCCATTGAAAGTTTGGCTCAAGGACAAGGGTAAACTGGAGGAGCGCTCATGGAGTGCAAGGTACCTCTACCAGGCACAATGGATTATTATAACTTTACATAGGCCCCACCCATCCACCATGTTTGATGTAAGCCAGATCAGTTAAATTGACAGAATTCGAATTGTCATAATAATCTTTAATAAATTCCTGGATCTGAATAATGATACGGATCTTCTCCTAAATTGTTCCAAGTTCTTGCCAAACCTTGGTGAAAGTTTGTTGAAAATTGGCCATGAAGTTTTTTTTTGTAATTCTGCTAACAGGCAAACAAACAAACAGCTGCTTGTGAATACATAACCTCTGCACCAAGCAGTGGTTAAACCTGTAGATATATTGCATTTATAAAGTAGCACAAGTAAGACTTGGATACATGGCTGTCCAACACTGTTTATTCCGAATTTTATGTGAAAACTTGGATTTACGTTTTAACAAGAATGTAAAATTGCTATTTGCTTATATTTAAAATGGTATACAATATAAACACAGTTACAGATATAAAGCTATATTTCTGAGAAAATGATAATAAAGTATTTAGGAGGTTTTCAGATTATATTCAAATAATTTATGTTGTTTTTTCCAATGAACCATGAGGTACAACACAACTCGGCCATTAATCAAAACCAATGATTGCCAATATTTAATATTTATGTAATTTGTTTCTCCCCACACATTGCTATTTGGGAAAGTAGTAGGAGTTCTCTGGAGGTTGTGGGTAACTAAAGATTAACTGGAAAGTGAGAGACATAATTCATAATTTATAATGCATTATGACATCCAGTGTTCCTGAGGGAGACCTTGGGTCCACTGTTACACTGACCAAGATAAAGTGTGTACTGAATGTGAGTATTATCCTATATGACAGACGATTTAATATGTGTTTATTGTTTAAATTTCACAAAAATATCAACACAATATGAAGACTGAGACCAGAAGCTGACCCAATAAAACCTCAATGTTTACTTGACCCAAAATACATTTTCAAACCAAATGACTATTTGTGACATTTGGCTCAAAACAATACAATACTTCCCAAATTTTCCTATTTCTTTCCTGTCTTTCTGAAAATCCTCATCCATCATTGAAACTAGTGAATGAATTTGGCGTCCTGTGGTGAGCTATTTAGGTGCACATTGTGTTGGGGAGAAGCTGAAAAGACAATAGATGTGCTCTCTCTCCTAGCTTATTTTCTTCATGGCTTGTGTGAGAACTCTGGAGAATGACAAAACTCTGGAGCCGCACGAGATTCATTCTCCGTACTGTCTGGCTTGAAGATCAAGATTATGGTCATGCATACTATATAATATATTATATTATATATTATATATGATGGGCAGTGGTGGCCCAGTGGTACGGTGCTGGATTACTGATCCTAAGGTTCAAGCCCCACTATCAGCAGGATGTCACTGCTGTCCCCCCAGTGCAGCAAACTGGGTTATTAAAAGCTGGCCATGTCTCTCACTGTCTGTGGTGAGAGGCATGTAAAAGAACCGCTGCTGATATCCGTCAAGACGGCATTGCCGTCAGCGTGTTTCTGCCCTGCAATGGCCTGGTGAGCTGTCCAGGGTGTACTCTCTCCTCGCCCAGAGTTGGCTGAGATGGGCACCAGCCTCCCCGCCACCCTAATTAGGATTAAACGGTTCAGTGAATGAATGAATGAATCTTTAACCAAAGCTTAGAATTCTCTCTATTAACTATCACATAAGGGCGGCACGGTGGAGAAGTGTTTAACACGGCTGCCTCACAACAAGAAGGCCCTGGGTTCAAATCTCAGGATCGGCGAATGTGGTTCTGTGTACATATTCTCCTCGTAGTCGTGTGGGTGGGTTTCCTCTGGGTACTCCGGTTTCCTTCCACAGTCCTAGGACATGCACATTAGGCTTATCAGCTGTTTCAATTTGACCCTATGTGAATGATCAGGTGTGTGTGGGCCCTGTATTGGACTAGTGAGCTGTTCATGGCATACCCTGCCTTTACATGGAGTTGTCTGAGCCCTTGACCCTACAAGGTTAAAACGGCTTGGTAAATGAATGAATGAATGAATGAATGAATAATCATTACATAGTCAATAGGATAATATGAAAAGTGCATGTTAAGGTATTGATATCATGATGGGGCACATTTATTACAGCCTATTTCAGCAGATTGAATTAGCTCTTGCTGTGTTCATCTGAGTCTAGATATAAAACACTGCAGGTGTTATTTCAACACTAGGGGAGTTGTTGTGAAGTGTGATATAAAAAACTCCGATTGCAATGCATTTTGAGATTAAAGCCCCGGTCAGCTCATTTTCATAATTAGTCTCTTACTGTTATCTATAGTGTCTGTGAATTTACCACTAATGGCAAAAGAACAAACTCTTGTTAAGTGCAGACACATCCAAATGTTATTTTATTATGCTTTTTTCTGGTTGAATTGAGCAGGGATATATTTTGCAACAGCAGGTTTAGTATAAATCTGACACAGTCATTTGCTTATGTGAGCTCCTCTTTTACCCCGGCCAGAGAAAGGAAGTCACTTCTACCTCATCAGTGAAGCCTGTTTGTTCCTGTGCGTGAGCAAAAAAATGCATGTACTCACTCACTTACTCCTTTGCCAAAATCCTACTAGGGTCACAGGGAGGCTAGTGCCTATCTCAGCCCACACTGGACAAAGGTGGGGTACACCACGAACAGCTCATCAGACAATCACAGGAAATGCATGTAATTAGAGTTTTATTTTAAACTGATTTTTATACATACTCTTTAAGTGTAATAGTGTTTTGCTTTTAGCTTACATCTAAGATTTCATATTATAAACTTATAGTGAATAATGTAAAAAACTACACAAGCTGAACATCTTTATACACTGAACACTTTTTATAATACTTATTTTGTTGCATTTCTATAATCAAATCTTACAAATGTATTACTGAAAATATTTGACAAAGCAATATACTTATAATCTTATTTTATCCTAAGTACCATCAACAAAATTCATGACCCATACCCTGCATGGTAATAGAAATAATAAGAGGATATGTACACTGATTCTACAGATTGTAGTTCATGCTCTGTTGATCAGCGTAACTTTCTAAATGAGTACTGCTGGAAAATATGTACAAAATACACAAACCATGCAACATTCATGACTCAAAAATCAAAAACCCTCTGGAAGTGCCTCTCTGCCATTCCTACACACTCTTCTAGCACCAGCACGTCATGAGTGTTGATTTTAACCTGAATGACACACCTACACTGTTCTGATCAGGCAGAAAATAGGAGCTTTTGTAGTTATAAATAATAGTAGTTGTAGATATATGAACTGGTGAATACCATAAGGGCCCAAATCCATGAAACTTTTTTTTCTTTTTTACAGGAGAAGGCTTTTATTGTTTTTCTTAAGGTATTCCCATGGTCTTAGCACCATACCTTTGACACACATGTAGTACTCCACTAAAGGTAATAAATCACTAAATGTGATGGCAAATGATACTTCACTTTTGGGTGGGGGACCAAATAAAGACAAGAGAGTTTGGCCCTTTTTTAATTAAACAGTTGAAACATGTCTTGTTGTAAGCCTCTGCTGTAAAGCGGAGCTTGTACCGGTCCGTCGTGGTGAAAAGGGAGCTGAGCCGGAAGGCAAAGCTCTCAATTTACAAGTCAATTTACGTTCCTACCTTCACCTATGGTCACGAGCTTTGGTTAGTGACCGAAAGAACAAGATCACAAATACAAGCGGCTGAAATGAGCTTCCTTCACAGGGTGGCAGAGCTCTCCCTTAGAGATAGGGTGAGAAGCTCTGTCATCCGGGAGGAGCTCGGAGTAGAACCACTGCATCTCCACATTGAGAGGAGCCAGTTGAGGTGGCTCGGGCATCTGATCAGAATGCCTCCTGAATGCCCTGGTGTGGTGTTTCGGGCATGTCCAACCGGGAAGAGACCTCGGGGTCAACCCAGAACACGCTGGAGGAATTACGTCTCTCAGCTGGTTTTGGAACACCTTGGCATCCCCACAGAAGAGCTGGAGGAGCTGGAGGAAGTGGCTAGGGACAGGGAGGTCTGGACCTCAATGCTTAGGCTGCTGCCCCCGCGACCTGACTTCGGATCAAGTGTAAGAGGATGAAAATGAAGAAGAACCGTCTCAGGGGTCACAATACGGGAGATGGGGATCGGTTTCTGTTTTCGCGAAAAAAAAAAAAAAAAAACTCTATTTCAAGCTTTACATTAAACGAGGTGGATGTACAATGAATGCAAACATTAAAATGATTAAATGCAGAAATGTGGAGCCTACCATTAATCCCCATTCAAAATATCAAAGGACTACTCGTCTTCCAAATCTGACTGTCTGCACCTCTGTTATCAGTTCCGAATACATTACCAAGGAAAGCCTGTGCCTCTTCTGAAACATACCTGGAAAGTTTCTGAACATCTTGAACTTTAGCGGCCTTGACACCAGGCTGCTCAGTGTAGAGAGGTTGTTGTGGATAAGTAAATGCAAAAAGGGAAATGCATCCTCAAGAGAAGATCACAAAGCCAGTCAAACATCAATTTTGAAAAACTTAGGAGTTGGGCCCTCAGGGTATTCACCGATTCATATGTTGAAAGGGGCATAGTGGCATGATGGTTAGCACTGTCACCTCACAGGAAGAAGGTTTCTTTCAAACCTCCTAGCCAACAGGAGCCTTTCTATGTGGAATTTGCATGTTCTCCATGTGCCTGTCTGGGTTTCCTCCAGGTACTCTGGTTTCCTCCCACAGAACAAAGACATACAGTTTAGGACAACTGGCTACTCGAAATTGCCCATAGGTGTGAATGTGAGTGTGTATGATTGTTTGTATTAGCCCTGCAATAGATTGGTGACCTGCTCAGGGTTTTGCCTCTCAGGATTGGCTCCAGCTTCCCGTGCACCCTGACGGATACGTGGTACAGATAATGAATGGATGAATAATTTTTTTTAATCTGCTAATAGTAAATGTCAGATCTTGGGCATCACAATGTTTTTTTATCTTTTTCGTTCTTTTTTAACATTTGAAATTCCTTTAACTGAGCGTGAACCTGTCAGTCAGACAGCACAGTGGGATAAGGGTTAGCATGTCCGCCTCACAGCATGAAGGTCCTGGGTTTGATTCCCAGACGTGCGTATATCCGTGTGTTCATGTGTTCTCACTGTGCTCGGGGTTACTTGGGTTTCCTCCCACAGTCCAAAACATGCAAATTATGCTACTTGTTTTAAATTGACTCTAGGTGTGAGTGTGAATGGTTGTGGCTGTGTTGCCCCCTGATGGTCTGGTGTATCTCATCTTCGGCCAATGTCGGCTAAGTTAGATACCAGCCACCCCGCAACCCTTGTTAACTTGACATTTAACTTAACTTAGTTATTCTTAACATTTGAAACTTCTGTCTAATCTGTAATCTTTAACTCCAGTCACCTTCAGTGAAGTCACCTTTATAATCTAGGTTAATTAGTAATATTATGAAAGTGTGTGTAAAAGACAGAAAAAAATGAAGAAATATACACACAGTCAATAAGACTACTGGAAAGGTTAAGCTGGTCATGTTCCCTCTGGCCTGTCTATCTGTCATTGTGGACATGGACAAGAACAGATGGCTGTGTTTCTCTCAGCACACATGAACCTCCCCGAGGTCCCAAATCAGAGTTTATTTCACACAGCACTTTTTTCATTTGCTTTTTCTTTGAAGGCTATACCTATATCCCTCTCTCCACATCGCTCCTCCTGTCACTCCATATAAAACATTCTGTTCTGTTTATTATTTCATATGTTTTTCCCTCAGCTTTTCCATCTGTCCCTGTTTCATCTGTCTTACTTACTCCAGCTACCCATGCAAACATCAGTCACTGCTTGATTTTGGTCTGTTGGTCTATTTGCGGTGTGTTAAATCTCTATGCTAACTGCTCTGTAGTCCCTCCTCTACAGAGCTGGCCACTTGTCAGTCTTGTCAATCTATATTCGCATCTGAGAAAGAATATATTGACAGACACTATCTAAATTTTTTTTTTGTTTAAAGCATCTATCTATCTATTGACCGATCGATCGATTGATCGACTGACTGACAGACCGTACGACCTATCTATCTATCTATCTATCTATCTATCTATCTATCAATCTATCTATCTATCTATCTATCAACTAGCTGTTCAGGGTGTACCCTGCCTTCACCCAGTGTTGACTGAGACAGGGTTCAGCCTTCCCACGACCCTAATAGGATTATGCAGTTCGGCAAATGGGGAGTGAGTGAGTATGTATCTCTCTCTCTCTCTCTCTCTCCCTCCGTCTCTATGAGAGTGTGTGTACATATACATATATTCATATATAGAGAGTATATCATATTTCATAACTGGTGTCTGATAAACTGCAAACTCTTCTTCAGTAAAACAGGAGGGTGAAGGTGTTCAACTCAGTCCGTAATTTAATGTTTTTTTTCCCCCTTTCATAAATCATAGCATACCTGGCGCAGTATGAATACATTTACAAAATGAATAAATGTGAATATATTTTTCTTGTATATTTTATGTACCCCACACAATCCTGATATTATACGATTCCAACAATAGAGTTGACTCAGCTTCATTTTACACTGATAAGAAAAGAGTTGCTCTGTGTCTTTTATAATGTTTAAGATTATAACCACTGGTGGAAATTATTCCGGTATTTAAAGAGCTTTTTAAATGATTTGTGCTTGAGAAGTTCACTTTTCTACTAGTTTTGACATCTTGAAATTCTACTCCATTACAGCTTGAAAAGAAAACCTTTTAGCCTAATTTCTTTTTCTATTGTATTTCAGAAAATAAATTGTGAGAATGTCATGTTTGTGAACAGTAAATTGTATAAGTGTTTAGGAATTACATAATTATCCGTTGACAGCATGAGAACAGTAGCAAAAATATTGCCACTTAAATTGTCTGCAGGCCAATTAGGTTTGGTTTAGGGGTTATTCATGACATTTTATATTGACTTGTGAAAAAAAAAGGTCTTTTATTCACAAACAAGTTTCGATAGTCAACCTTCCATTACAGACCAATTTCACTCATCATCACTTCCTCATTTGCCAAATTGCTTAATCCTTTATCAGGGTCAGGTGGAGGCTGGAGCCTATCTCAGCCAAAACTAGGCGAAGGCAGGGTACACCCTAAACAGCTTATCAGACCGTCTCAGGGAAACACACACAACCATTCACACTTACACCTAGGGGCAATTTAGAACTGCCACTTAACCAAATGGGCATGTCTTTGGACTGTGAGAGGAAACAAGAAAACTCCATACAGAAATACCCTTTCTGAGCCTGGGACTCGACCCCGAGACCTTCTTGCTGTGAGGCAGACATGCTGACTGCTATGCCACCATACCACCCACTCGGATTAATGTGATGAACATTAATAAGCTGCCCTATTCATTTCAGTACAATCTATTGTCCCTCACTCAATCACTTATTTGCCAAATTGCTTATTCACTAGGGTCGCAGGGTGGCTGGAGCCTATCTCAACCAATGCTGGGCCAACACACACAATCATTTATATTTATGCTCACACCTAGGGGCAATTTGAAACAGCCCATTAGCCTACTGTGCATGTCTTTGGACAGTGGGAGGGAACCTGAATACCCGGAGGAAACCCACACAAGCATAAGCAGAACATGTACACAGAAACGCCTTAGCCCAGGACTCGAATGTTCATGCTGTGAGGCAGCCATGCTAACCACTACACCATCACACCACCACCTTTCTCAGCATTTCTTTAAATCATTTCCCTGGAGAGGAGCTTTATTTTTACTTGGGTGGCTGTTGTCCTTCAAGCCAGCAGCGTGTTTTCCCAGAGATATGTCAGCTTCCTCTTCACCGACTGCATGTGACATGTCTAACAGCTCTGTAGGTACATTTGCATGCCTCGTGTCGTCACCTGTGACATGTGATCCAATAAGGTGCCAATTAATTCCATGTCTCGCTTATGACATCCTCCTGCAATTCCTTCACACTTGCCCTTCTCCATCCCCTCGTCCTGTACCGGGCCTTTTAATTGCCATGTATGCTGTTAATGAGATTACAGGCTTTAAGCAGTGTCCTTGGGCAAACATTTGAGGAGGTGGTGGACTGGAAATCAGTGGTATGATGCTGGGTGTGATAGTGGGGGAAGATGGTCTGATATTACATTAGCACTGATTAATTGATAGGTGCTGGATGTAGAGCTGAGAGCATGCATGTCTGAGAGAGGTGGAGTATGTGACTGGAGGAATGTGTGTCAGTGTGACACACAGGCTATAAGAGGATTATGGAGATAGGAGCTCAAGCATGGAGTAGTGTGTGTGTGTGTGTGTGTGTGTGTGTGTGTGTGTGTGTGTGTGTGAGAGAGAGAGAGAGAGAGAGAGAGAGAGAGAGAGAGTGATTGCATGAGTCAGAAGCATGTAATTCAGTGAGAGGTGCACTACATCCTGCAGGGACTTGTTTTACATGTCATTGAGTGAGAGTGTACAGTATGACTGTGAGTGTGTGTTTATGGAGGATGTATAAAAAGCCACGTGTACAAAGATGTGCATTTTTTTCCATATTGTAATATTAAAAAGACTATGGTGGTTGGCATGTTCATACTACTCAGTAGTGGGTGGGATGGAATACTAATCATGAAGCACAAATGCTAATATGAAGGCATATGAAATAAATATGAAAAGCAGACGAACCAAAATGAAGCATGAATACTGAATGTAGAGCATGAAAACAAATTAATGAATTACAAACAAAGAACAACAAAACAGCAAATTAGATGAGTTGAAGCATATTAGACAGTTTTGTACACACAGTGCAGATCTGATCAGCGTTCCAGACATCCTGGTCCTTCTTTATTTTTTCTGACTGCACCAGTAATTTCCATATCAGCACCAAAGCATGCTACAGAATGTAAAAGCACGTGGCAGCGGGAGTGCTGTTGATATTCAGAAATCCTCTGTTGTTAACAGTGTACCAAACTAGCCTGCTAGCCCTAACTATTTCTGAAGGATCACAAGTCCGGTAGCATCCTGCTGTGTCGGGGAGGCAGATCCTGTCAGAAGCTCATTGAGATGCTGGATGAGGGCACTTAGCAGAATGGCAGGGTCAGCATATCTTGCCTGCCAAAGAGGAGCTAAGGCCAGAGCCCACACAGCTAACACCATTTTGTAATCCACCCAATACAGAAGGTTTTCTTATCCATACTACTGCAGCGGAACCTTCAAGCTCTACTAGGTCTATTATAAGCCGATGACCCTGAGGTCAGGTAATATCTACAGTCAGTGTGAGACATGAGTTCAGAAGGAGTTAGGGTATGAAGAGAATACGTGCTTATCTGATTACTGCACAAAGGAACATCTTACTCTGCACATTTGTACAATTCTCTGACACACAAGTCCCTATCTGCTACTGGGAGGACACTCTATCAGAAACATTCTCATTTTATCCTACCCCAAGCCATGGACACGGTATTAAGCAGTTTACACCATACATGCTAACAACAGTCCACCCATCTATCCATCCATCCATTATCTACTGTTTATTTTTAAGGGTCAAAGCTGGAGCCAATCCCAGCTGATTTCTGTTGAAAGGTGGTGTACACTCCGAACAAGTTGCCAGTCTGTTGAACGGCTAACATAGACACAAACAACCATTCACACCTATAGGCGATATTCTAATCTAATCTTCATGTCTTTGGACTCTTGATGGAAACCAGAGCACCCAGAAGAAGCTCATGCAAGCAAACAATAGGAGAGATGGGAATGCACTCTGAATGGGATGCAAGTTGACCCAATTGGGTAGTGGTGGCTCAGTGGTAAAGGCATTGGATTACTGATCAGAAGGGCAGGGATTTAAGCCCTAGAACCACCAAGCTGCCACTGTTGGGCCCTTGAGCAAGGCTCTTAACCCTCACCTGCTGAGTTGCATAAATGAGATTAAAAAAAAAATCCAAGACAATCTGGATAAGAGTGTCTGCGAAATGCCATAAAGATAAATCATAGAGCATTTACACTCAGTCACTCACTCATTTGCCAAACCGCTTTATCCTGCTACGCTCGTGGGGAGGCTGGAGCCTGTTTTAGCTGACACTGGGCGAGACCACCAGTCGTTTGATGCCCAGTGTACAGTAAACACCTCAACTATAGGTTGTCTGCCACCTGTCAAGTGTCTGCCATATACCAGTGTAAACTACTCTCAATATGTCAACAATTAATGGTTGTTGAAATCCATGAGACATGATCTATAGACAAGATTTATAGGCTGGAGACTACCAGTCTATGTGTACTCATTCATTAATTCCTTCACCAGTTCATCACAGGGCACCACACACACGCACACAATATATATATATATATATATATATATATATATATATATATATATATATATATATATATATATATATATATA
>JAOUQZ010000047.1:11225713-11236124 GCA_028564935.1 Neosilurus hyrtlii
ACACACACAGATATATATATATATATATATATATATATATATATATATATATATATATATATATATATATATATATAATCCTCATGGTTGTAGTCATTGTATGAGATGATGTATGTTTTCTGGAGGTGGGAGGAAACAGCAGTACCCAGAATACCCCACACCAAGCTGTTGTTGTGAAACAGCAATATTATCTGCTGCACTACCTCTCTGTGTACTCACTTGGTTAAATATATCACACATGGTTGAAAGACATTCATTCTTCTATTACCCTTTTTATCTTTATCATGGTTGTAGTTATCTTTTGACATGTTGATGAGGATTAGTTATCAAATTGTTGATAACAGTCTGTAGATGGTTTATGGACTGTTTGTATAAATGTCCATTGCAGATTATATAAAATAATCCTTTACCCAAAATGGATTTATTACTAAACCCTTTATTGGTGGAAGAGGCTATAAAAGCACTCAAAGATGAAGAGATATGTTTAATTCCACCCAGGATATTTATTCCCATAAAGGACTGCACAGACAAAAAGAAAAATAATAATAACAAGAAACTCTTGCTGTAAACAACAGTACCAAAAATTCTCTATTGTATTGTTTTTTTTTTTATGTTCAGCCTGACTTTGCCCCTGGCTAGCAACGCCATAACGGCTCGTCCTCTGCCTCTCCCAGCAAATTGAATCTGTTCCTCTGTAATTGGAGTTAGTAGGTGCACTGATCCTCCAGGTTGCCTGCGTTGTGTGTTCACCGCTTGTGGTTTCTGCCGAATCCCTCGGTCAACACATCTGCAGTTGCTTTAGAGCACATTATCGCATTTTGGCAGTAAACAAGAAGTCATCTTTTCTCTTCTCTCTGCCATGTCTGGCAGACCTGAGCGAGGAGGACGAATGAAAGTCAGCAATGTATTGACAGAAAACAATTGCCAGCATCACTGCGGCGCATGAATCCCCCACTTTGCTCCAACTAACCCCGTGTGCATGACTTCTGGAGAGATGACTGCTCTGAACAAAGGTGAGGTGATGCAGGCAGGGCCAATGTGAGGCAACGGGAGTGCTGAGTCATCGGGCCGGACAATGGTGGTGGCCATGATCTCTCGATTGATTATCTGTACAGTGTGATACTGACGGAGGTCAGCGAGTTCGACAAGCAAGGCTGCTGTTTAGGAAAAGAGTCCAATCTTATCTACAAGGAAGCACTGACCTAGCAGCCTTCCACTCCACATTCTCAATATCATCAAGGTCTATCAATAGCAACTTACTTTCCTAATATTCTAATGAGGGCCCTGGATGTCTTGCAAATATAATGGAGGTGAACTATCTGTCAATTTACTTTACCAAAGTCATCAGCAATGCTATGTACTGATATGCACATATGGAGTGCAACTGATAGCTATTGATTACAGACAGAGAGCCTGGAGCTCTTATGGACTACATGCTAATCTTATCGTCACTGTACGTACCTGCATTCTCCACGGCTTGGAGTCTTCTCTTAAATGAAAGTAATATCGGCCTCACTGAGGAGATTTTGTTCACATACACACATGTGCACACTCTCACTATGTGCCGAATTAACGTTCCCCCGAATGCCTCCACCTTCCCCATCTCGTCCGTCTTAGCTGAGTGTGCCCCGTGTGATTGGATACCCTTAATCGCACCAGCCGCAAATTGCTTTCTGGAGAAGGGGAGCGCTCTTGTATTTTGCAGTGGCCCCTCTGGGGGAGTCACCATTTGTGTTGCTTTTTGACTAAGTAGACAAATGAGATCGGGGGAGAAGTTGGAGCAGAATAGTTAGTTCTGCCAGTCCTACAAATCTAGAAGGAAATAGAGCAGAATAGTATATTCCAGCAGCCCCGTGGATATGCAAGCCACTCGTGTACAATGGAACAGCATGAATACACGGGGCGTCTAAATTAGCCACTGATCTAAACTGTTGTGAAAATTCTTCAGCTATATAAAGGGAGATAAGAAAGGCTCTTTTATTTCCCTCACATCTCATTTCTACATTTAATGACTTCCTCCACTTTATTAGAACTTCGCAGGAGAGCTGGTCATGTTTCGCAGGGTGGTAGAGGCAGAAACTTGAAGCGGAGGCAGTTTTAGTTTGCAAACGTGATTTTGTATGACCCCTCTAAGGCACAAGTAAATGGTTTCCGTTCAGAAGCAAGCATGTAGCAAAGCGCTCTTGGCCGGCCCCAGGCTCTCAGTCTTTTTGTACCATTCATCATCTCCTTCCGCTTGGTGACACAATGCATCATATAACCAACAAATTAGGCAACAGTGCACCACTGCACAGACAAGAGGAGATTGTAGGGTTAAAGAATGAGTGAATGAGTTCAAAAGAAAGAAGGGTAACGCTTATTACCTGTATCTATTCTTAGAAACAGGTATACCATAATTTTCTATTGTTTTCCGACTGTTTGGAGCCTTAAAGGTAAATCATGTTATTTTTCTCCGTCTGACTGCAGCCTCTGTGGAGTCACTAATCTGTCTTGAGGCTATTAAAAGAGTGAACTAACCTTTCCGTTAATCTTCCTGAATACGACACACTCTTTGCCATTCCCTATTGAGCACCGATTCCTCACTCTGTGTGTGCTCAGCTCAGAAAGATGGAGGAGTGTTGAGTTGCGTGTTAAGGGACAGTGTTTCTCGCTGTGCTGCAGTCAGTGAGATGGAGGTGCATTAGGCAGGGCGCAGTGGGAGCAGACTGTGCTGAGGTCAGTAAGGGCTGGTGTTTAAGTGATGTGATGTGGGACTTGCTGATCCACACCGGGCACATTAGTGTTTGGCCCCTGGAGGACCACCACAGTGGCCAAGGTCGAGTTCGAGGACCCAAAGTGCGCTTTATACATGACATACCACTGAGGACAGAAGACACAGAGCACGGCTGAACATCCCTGCCTCCTTATTTCCATTTCCATCTCTTCCCTGTGTTGCATTAAGCACCACCATGCTCTTTTTCTCCTATTATCTTTCTTCTGCTTTATATCTCTCTCCTGTCATCCATTTCATTGCTTTTGGCTCATGTCCTTTTCTCATCTATCTCCTGTTCTATCTCTGCTTCCATCCCACTATTCTGTTAAACCTTCATCAAACCTCTCTCGCAGTTTTCTCATCTTTCTCCTTCTTCTGTGTTTTCTTTCCCCTCTACTTTCATACATCAGTCATCCCATCCTATCATCCCTCTGCCCTCTCATCCTTTTCTCATCTCTCTCCTGTTTCATCCCCTCTAGCTTAGCTCTTGTTTCTCTCTCTCCGCTCGTTCTGCTTCAAGCAGAGCGTGTCTGTGCTATCTCGGCAGCGCAGGAAGAAGTGGAGCCATGATTAGATTACACAACAGCAAGGGATGGAGCAGGAAAGTGTAAGGAAGTGTGTGCGTGTGTGTGCGTGTGTGTGTGAAAGAGAGTGTGTATATAACAGACTAGCAAAGACTGGCAAAGACACTGAATAATTCTCAGATGCACAGAGAACACTCTAAGCAGATGCACGCACGCACACACACACACACACACACACACACACACACACACGCATACACGCACGCACATCCTTTTTACCGTGCTCTGATTCATGCACCTTTGCTCTTACACATGTCCTACAGATACAGGAAGTAAAGTCATGTGTCCTGTCTAATGACAATGTCTCACTCTGTGTTCAGGTCAGAGGATTTGTGTTGTGTGCTTCACTGGCCTTTGCTCCAGTTTCCACAGTGAATGGAGCAAATGAACACTGGCTGCTGCTCTACTTCTATCAAGCTCTCTTCTTCTTCTGGCCCTTTTTTCTAGCCTCTAACTCAGCCTGTCCTCTCCTTGTCTTATTCAGTGACATTTCTCCTTCCCTCGCTCTCTCACTTTCTTTCTCTCTGTCTCCCTACCTGTACAGCCAAGGAGTCTCAGATAGCTCTATCTCTTTCTACACCAACCTATCAGCTCCTGCCGTTGCCCAGGCAACGCACCATTGTCATAGCAACCCTGGTGGGTTGGAGGAGGAGGAATGGTGTGTGTGTGTGTGTGTGTGTGTGTGTGTGTGTGTGAGAGAGAGAGAGAGAGAAAGCAAGAGAGAGAACAGGATGGAAGAGAAAGAAAAATTAGAAAGTCAGGAAGAGAGAAAGAGCGAGAGAGAGTCACCCATCTTTTCTCATTAAGCGATAAAGAAGTCGCTGTGCTTCTAATCTTTGTTCCACTGCAGCTTTATCAGCACCGAATATCACGCCGTCTTCCTCTCAGAGTAAATAACGCTGGCCCAGACCATTTGGTAGCATAATGGCTGCCATTTATTAATAGTGATGCCCGTGTTAAATTGGTCTCCATCACTGTTCGGTTTGCTAGGTCTCGCTCTCTCTCTCTCTCTCTCTCTCTATCTCTCTCTTTCTCTCTCTTTCTTATGTGCTGTCAGAATGTGAGAGCAAGTGAAAAAGAGACACATATTGAGGAAACCAGCTTTTCACCTTCGCTTTGGGTTCTTTTGTGTTGTTTTGCCCTGTTTGCCGCTGTTAAAAAGCACGCTTTGGGTTCCAGGCAGTCTGTAACAAGTGAGACGAGATGCAGGTCAGTGGAGCTGTTTAACCCCATTACCGGCCGGTGTGAACGCGAATACTGCCAGCCTGATTCAGCAGGCAGCTCTGCAGCTCCCTGGGGAAAAGTACAAACACACACACACACACACATGCTAATATCGCAATGCAATTTGATCTGGGTGGATTGCATGTTATGTTATGTGAGGCAGTCAGTGCATGTATCCATGTAGGCACACAGTCATGCAGTAAAGTGGCATGGAAAATTGCTGTTAGATCAATTTTCTTTGCTCCCCACAGCAAGAAAGTTTTTCCCTCCTTCTCCGTTTCAATCTCTCTCTCTGTCTTTCTCTCTCTGGCTATTCCATATCTCTCTCTGATGTAGGCACTGTATGTTGAAATAGTGCCCTGATAGAAATTCATTAAATAGAGTTCTGAGCTGTGTGAGCTGAACGCGTAGCCCAGGACGAAAAACAGATAAGCCATTACAAAGACTGATGGCCACATTCAGCAAAAAGTCTATTCAGTGCCTGGTCTGAGTCCAGTGATACACAAAGCTACTATTCCATACAAAGCCACCATCTCTCTCATGTTCTCATGTGAGATACATTCTTAGTATTTAGGATCTTTACATTTTAAGTGTATTTATTGACCCAAACCATTGAATAAGTCAATATAAAGAGAATTATCTGCTTGAGGAAAACAGTTTATAGCAAATGTACAAGCTTTGTAGTTGCATAGTTGTATAACCGTAGCTTTTTAAGTTACAACACTTGCTTCGCATCCATCTACAAAGATGTGCTTGGATTTTGGGCTCACACAAAAGCTTAAAATTGCCCATCATGATTCGACAAATTAAAAGTCCACATCATGTTCTTCTCTGAAGGCCGTTCCAGAGTGTGCAAAGTTAATTAAATCCATGCATCTAGCAAGGTCAGGCTCCATTCTTGTTTGATATGTTAACAAGGTCAGCTTGAAGGACAGCAGGACTCATCTGGCAGTGACAGAGGCATGACAAGGAAACAAAGCCAATCTAAGCAGATCATATATTTTTCAGTGTGGCCAGAACGTTCTTAAGAGGGCTTGTAAGTGTGGTTTCCATGAGTACTAGTAAACTGCATGGCCACTGAATATTACACTGAAGCGACTTAAAGATGTGCGCTTGGCTAGGGCGAGTCAGGAGACAAGCATGTTCATGTTCAAGCATGTGTTCTGAATGAACACCCTCTCCCTGTCTTACACTTCCACGGTGACAAAATGACAGCTGTATGGGTACGGAATGTGATTTGTTAGCATCCCTTCATGCTTCCCTGTTGACAAGCGTACTTCCTCTAAGTCTGATCCAGAGCAGCGTGCTGTGGAAGCAAGCAGAGGAAGGGCACGGTGTGTTTGGAGTACAAGAGAAGATGAAAGGCTTCGGAGGTCAAGCGAAATGTTCACGCCGGCGCTAGACTGCAGAGGCTTATGGTGAGCTACAGAGCGTGAAAAAACAAGCAAAAAGGAAAGAGAGGGACAGGGAGAGGAGGAGAAGGGAGTGAGCCATACCCAGTAGGGTTAATTTCATGGGGGATGCTGTGGCTTGCTGGTTTCCAGTACACTCTGCCTTTTGATGTGCTTTTCATAAAGGAGGAAAAAAAGCCAGCTTTAACAGAAAGTAATTACACTCATATGCAAGACATGTAATGACCGAAATTGTACCAGTACCATCCACACACTCACACACACACACACACACACACACACACACACACACACACACTTCAGCCAGCCTTCTTTCCTTCCTTGACTAAAATTCTGCCCACTACACCAGTCCCTGGAAACTATGCGTCACCTTTTCATCCATTTCTCCACGTCCTTTTTTCCATTTCTTTCCAACACTGACGGAGCACTACTTGCCTGCTGTACCGAACAGCCAGTTAATTAAAATAAATTAGGCCCGCTGATTTAATTAACCTTTTTGGAATTGGTTTGCATGCGGTGTAGCGGGCGGATTTTACATCCTGTTGACATCGGACACGGCAGTGAGGACATCAGTCAGCTTTCAGGGGTGCACCCTTACAATCCACATGTAAGGACAGGAATTTTTTTATTTAAATCAGTTCCCTGATCCTGTAATGAATAATAATAATAATAAAACTTTCAGGGTAGCACTAGTTTTGAGCTGCTCTGCCCTATTATTTCATATAGAATTATGTTCTCTATGCCACCTGTGGTGATTGGATATAAGCCAAGACAATTATGGTGCATAATGTGTGAACAGTTGGCAAAGAGCATGAAATCGAAGTGGCTCTGTGCTTTTGCCTGAAAACTAACCCACATACTGTTATACATCATTGTTTTCTCATCAAAAACACATTACTGTTAGCTTGTGCTGTTAACAGAAACGATCTCCAGATCTGTTTCCCACAGATTTGGAAACCAGTTGCTATACATTTACTATTCTGAGCTCTACCAACCTTCACACACTAACAGTGACAAATAACAGTGCTTCTGAAATGAGCCACAGTTTGTTTTCAAACGCCATTCAAAACAGATGAGGCCTTGAGGTCTCTCAGTCTGTCATAAGCTCCGAATGGATGAGCATCTCCCTTTCCATCCTTGGCATACCCCTTCAGCATCCCCAGCTGTAATATTAACTGCTGTGAGAGATGGCCGTGAGACCCCCTTTTTCGCTGAGCCTTGGGGGCTATGCATCTTAACCCCCTCCCTCCCATACACCCCCGCTTCGGCGTCATGCTTGTGCACTGATGATCCATTCCAGCGACATCAATTTCACATTACTTGAACACTCATGATGCATGGGGCCTCTTTAGCCAATCTCTTACATATTTATCACACGCGTATGTACCATGTCATAACCTTCCCAATCACAATACACTCACTTGGAGACGTGCAGGCGATCAGGGTGATTGATTTTATGTGGCCATATTAATTCTAGGCTGTAGCAGGGCGCAGGGTGCTGCTGTTTTTGGTCTGTGTCGATTTGCTGAAACTGAAAATGCCACAGTGTTTGGTGCTCCGGGTCTGAGCAGCAGGGCTCCGCCGAGAGCACAAAGTGTCTAATGGGCCTTATTGATCGCCAAACGGAGCCGAGTGATGGATGGCAAAATAAAAGCCCCCTCACCCACTTCTATCTCTCCCTTCCACCACTATCTGCTAACCTCTGATCAGCCTGAGTGAATGTCCACCATGACACCAGCTGCAGTTGCTGCCACCCCCCCAACACACACCCAATTCTTCCACCATCCATCACCACCTCCACCACCAACCAAACAGAGCAGTTTAAAGAGTTCTAATTGGCGAACTGCATTCCGATATGCATATATCACCGAGGAGAATGCTTAAGCAGGGTCGTATTTAACAGCAGTCTCAGCCTCTGAGCCTTAGCTTTGCAGATTTATCCTGGCAAACCTGCAGGAGGGAGAGAAAAAGTAAGCATCAATATGTACAGTATTTGATGCAATTTGTCCATAATGTTGCTGAATAAGCAGGGATGTGGGGAACCAGAATTCCATCATCAAAATGCACATATAGTGTTTCAGATGCTGAATGTTACTGTGACACACAGAAATACTCTCTAGCTTGCTAGCTTCAAGCTCCATGCCTCTGCCACTGCTGACAACTGTTTCGTGCATTGTACTCACATTATAATGATAAGGGGGGGAAAAATGCCAATCGGTTGAATGAGGTTGAAAGCATGAGGGAGGGAGAGAGCGAGACGAGGGAGGAGAAAATATTGCATCGTAATTGAGATGATGGCTGGAACCGTCTGCAAAAGCCATTATGTTTGTTGTTGTGGAATCAGGCTTAATGTTATCAGATGAGGGACTAGTGCCAATTATAAATATTTCTCTCTCTCTCTCTCTCTCTCTCTCTCACTCACTCACTTTCTCTCTTCAGTCCCTTTTTCAATCCCTCCTTTCCTCTCATTCTCTATTTCCCTTGGCTGCTTTTGCCTTTAATTCGAAAATCAAATTAGCAGGGTGGTATGCATGCAAACACCTACTTGCACACACACACACTCTCTCTCTCTCTCTCTCTCTCTCTCTCTCACATTTACAATCTTTCCAATTCCATACTGCTATAATGCAATGAAATAAACATAACATTCTTCTGCTTCGCCTTCTTGACACAGGTACCCCCTATACTGGCACATAAGGCACCGCAAACATAATATTCTATGATCGTGGCCTGCAGATTTGTCAGTTTATCCACGCTCCCCTCAGGCTCGCTTGACATTAAGTTCCTCAGGTTTCATGTTAATGAAGGATCCTGTTCCCGCTTAATAGACGCTCATGCTCGGGTCTGTGCCAAAAATCAATTTCCAGTCTTTTGCACAGAGCATGTCTGCAGTAGGCTCTCCGGGAGGAGCGGACGCTGTGGTGTCAGAGGAAAAAGTCCATTATAGTAAGAGATCCAGAGATGAAGATAGGAGTGGAGAAAGAAGGTGAATAATGGAACTGAGGATAAAGAAGAAAAAAGCCACAGGAGGCATTTATCACCGAGAAAGTAAGAAAGACTTTACTATGAAGAGTATGCAAGAAAAGGCATGATAAGGGGAAAAAAACCCCCAAAAAACCTAAGTGATTGATTTCATTGCATTAATCAGAAACTCAGATAATGTGATATGTATACAAAGAAATTAATGAGGACACAAAAATCAATAGAAACACCCAGGGATGTCCCGGAAGTAGCTGGACTAACTAAAGGTTCAGTAGAAAAGTGGAAGGAAAGGTGAAATCCTCCAGAGAAAATGAGGGAGGACAAAAAGAGAGAGAAAGAGAGGAAAGAAAGACATGTAATGACAAATAACAGGCTCATGGTACTTAACGGCAAAACAGTGGCGTCCATAACACGGCCACACAGCAGTGGCCATTAAATATTTATCTCCTCCTCTTGAGATTCCAGTAATCTGCGTCATCATGTCGATGGGGCCAATCACTACTGTGACCACAGCCAGAGGACATCGAAGAGAGAGAGAGAGAGAGAGAGAGAGAGAGAGCTTTCATGCCGAGACCTATCTCTCTATGGGTTTGGAGTTTGTGCCCAGTTCTGTAGGCAAATCTCCAAGTCCTTGAGTCCCCTGGAAAAGAGCAGAGAAAAATGGATTTGAGGTGATTGAGGCAAGACTTTGGTGGCCAGTGATCACCATGTTGCTGTGTCAATACACAATTATATCTTATGTAAACATGTATGGATGTATATTGATAGAATATTCAGAGCATGCTGGAGGGAAAATAATGAGTTTACAGTGGAATGAGTGACATTTTAGGTTGGAATAGTGACTCTAACTGTCTACAATGAGTCATTTTCTGTCACATTCTCTTCCAGTTCAGACTGAAACCCCTGCCAGTTTGTTGTATTGCATAACTAGTGAACAGTAGCATACAGTTTATGTTTTGTAGGCCTCCGAATGTTCTGAATTTATATGTGGTACCAGTGGGATTTAATAACACAGTCAGGCAATTGTAAAATCATTCCGCTATTTATCACAGAATCAATGAAATGTGCTGAGCAGTTTGCTTTCCTATAGCACACCACACAAAAGCCTGCCTTCCTGCCTGCCCTGCTAATGTTAGCTGGAAATGTCATTAATTTAGTTCGCCAAATGTTATGCTTCAGCTTGACAGTGATTTTTCTAGTCTTGCTTCTAATCACAGTGTGGTGTGGTGGTGCTAACTGAATTCGATCTTACAGCTGTTTTTAATCATTCATTCAAGAAAAAAAAGTGTCTGCTTTTTTTCATTGGAAAATATCTACTCTACACTGTTTCATTACCAGATGAATGAATTATGATGGTAATCCATTAAATGCTTCCTGAGGTGAGTATTTACAGCATCCTGCCTACTACTGACACCAGCACTGATGTGTTTCCTGGTTAACTGCAGGCAGGCAGGAAG
>JAOUQZ010000047.1:11268697-11297557 GCA_028564935.1 Neosilurus hyrtlii
CACATATATATTTATATATATATATATATATATATATATATATATATATATATATATATATATATATATATATATATATTTTAGAGATATTCATCAGGAGCTCTATCCTCCACATTCATGGCTGAAGTGCCCTTGAGCAAGTCATCTAACCACTAACTGTTCTCCGGGCCTCCGCCAATGTGTGTGGCAGCCCACTGCTCCGAGTGTGTGTGCTCACTATGGTAGCTCAGACATTTGGAGCAGAGGGCTGATGGTAATTTTTCCTGTGGGATTAATACAGCATAGCAAAAGTTTTAAAAAATCAAAACGACATTGGCCACTTTCATTAGCCTAATGATTCTTCCGAGGGTAGCCTGGTCTGATAAAGCACATTTTATTTTACATCATGTGGATAGCCGGGTATGAGGGGAAGTCAAAAAGTTCTAAGACAAATGTTACAAATTTAAAATGTACCTAAGATAAACTAAATGATGTTGATGTTGCGCTTTATTTGATCAGTGTTTTCAAAAATGAAAAATTTTAAAAAGCAGAGCAAACATCACATTTTTAACTAAACTTGAATGGAAGTCTGTAAAACCTATTGAACCTTTGCAACAGGTTTATGGGGACTCTTCACCATTTAGAACGGTCAATTATGATTTAAGGAGAGTAAGGAAGAACTCCAAGAAGGGAAGGGAGACCTTCCACTGCACAAAGGAGCAAAAGGTCAAGCTCGTGCTGAATCTGTTGGGATGTCATATGGCTCAGCCTTTTCATTTCTGACAGAAGATCTTGGTCTAAGTAAGCTTTCTGCTTGTTGGGTTTCAAAAATGTTGCATGAGGATCAACTGGGTCAAAGAACTGACCTTTCTTTAGCATTTTTACCCAAAATTGAAGGAAATAAAACCATTTCTTTGAACAGCATGTCCCAGATAAAACCTGAATTTACCAATACGAACCAGAAAGTAAAATTCAATCAGAACAGCGGTACCGGGCTCCTGAGTGGCGACAAGGTGCACGACTATCAACCCAGAGATCGCAAGTTCAAATTCGGATTGATGCCACAGCCATCCGTGACCAGGAGTCCATGGGAGCTAATAGGCCGAGCTCTAACGGGAGGGAGAGATGGCATGGCATATGCTCACTTCCCTGTCACTCACAGCGATCACCAGCCAATCATGGGCGTCTGTGAGCTCATTCGTACGAGGGGGCGGATAGCGCTTTCTCTCCGAGTGTGTTAGTTCGTCCCCAAATACGCTTGTGCAACAGTTCGAAAGGATGCAGGTGGCAGTATCGCATGTTATGAAGGGGGCACATGCTTGCTTATGCTCCTCCCTGGAATTGGATATGACTAAATCTGGGGAGAAAAAAAATCCAAAAAAATAAAAAAAAAAGATCAGTGGTACCAAGAGGAAAAGCTGGGCCTGTGAAGTTCAAAGCTGAGAGATCGGATCAAAAGGTCATGTTGACAGTTTTCTGGGAATCTGAAGGAATAATCTTAATTGATTTTCTAGAAGCACAGAAAACAGTTACTGCTAGCTACTCTGAAGGAGTTTTGAGAAAGGTGAAGACTGCACTGGCCAAAAAACTGCACCGCCAAATTTGTTTCCTTCGTGATAATCGCCACACTTAGCACAGATTTGTTCTAATGCTAATCTTATGCTAATTTTGATGGGAGACTCTTCCACACCTTCCTTTTAGCCCTGATCTAGCTCCATCTGATCCCCCCCCCCCCTCGTTCCTAGAACTAAAAGAACATTTTAAATTAACTTGATTTCACTGCTTAGAGGAGGCAAAAAAGCAGGTTATAACCTGATGCGAAAGACAGCCCTCAAAATTCTACAAAGAAGGAATTTACCAATAGAAACTGCGCTTGCAGGAGTGTTTAGACTTAAGTGGAAGATTATGTAGAGAAATAGCTTTTTTTTCTTTTCATAAAGATTTTTTTCTTTGATCTTTTTGACTTCTCCTCGTATGCCACTTTTATCTGGGGAACAGATGGCATCAGGATGCACTATGGGAAAGCTGGAAGTGTTTTCTGCTGTGATTAGGTTTTCATTTAATGAGCTAATATGCATTTCAAATCATACTGCATAGATTCCTTTGCATTACACACTAACCTGTGATCTTTATCTAACTACATTACTAAATCTGACTCGGAAAAATCTCTGTGTTGTATCTTCAGAACTCTGTTCAAGACATCTGTGTTCTCTTCAGAACAAATCATTATAATGTTATAATGTTAAATTATACAATCTTTTGGGCATGTATGACTGACTCAGCCAGACAAGGTGTGCTTATATACAGAAGTGTTCAAAGTACACACATTCTGTCCTCAAGGAGAAGTACAGAAAGTTGTGTAAAAAGACTAGAAAAGTACAGGCTCGGAAATGTACTTGGAGGATAAAAGTTAACAAGTACTTCTTCAACAGACATTTCTACCGGTTGTTTCTATCAAAAAGCCTCCCTCCAGTCAGTCTCTCTCTTTCTCTCTCTGCCCCAACGTGCGCTGCTCCACTGGCCCCTTTTAATTTTCGGCATATCCTGTATAAATGTTATCACTATGAAAGGCAAGACATTTCCCAGACGTGCTGAGATGTCTGCTTTTCTATCAGGTTTCCTCTTTTGTGAGTTTTCCCCCCATAGTCATGGGATGCAAATGAGAGAAAATTAAATTAATAATAGAACTGAAATGCAGTACAACTAAAATAGTGAGTCTCTAAGTTTTGACAACGCAAGGAGTAGGGAGAACAGATTCTTATGTTAAAATATATTGAGTACAAATAAAATGTAGGAAATTTGGGAAAATGTTCTCTTGAACAGTACTCATGTAAATGTTAGTGTCCACCCCTGCTTAAATATAAACAGTGCGAGGATAGAAGAGGGTGGAAACTTGAAATAGTTTCTTTGTCCTTTTTGTGATCTATATGTTCACTCTGACATGCAACATAACAGCCTACACTTATATTGGATAAGAGTTTGAGAAGGTGAGGTCATTACTCTAAAAAAAATAAAAAATAAAAATATAAAAAAATAAAAAAAAACCAAACACATGCTGATGCACTTTTTAAAAATTGATTTATTTGTGGAGAAGGCAACTTTTTAAGGTATAATCTTGGAGATTTTGTTTTCTGGCTTGCTTTACCAAACGAGTTAATTTTCACTTCATTTTTCTACAATTCTTCTTTTAGGTTGAATGTAATTTTCGCCAGGTTTGATGAGGTTCAGAGATCTGGAAACATGATCCTCTCTTCTGGTTCAGGTAAGGGTGGAATGATTATTGAAGAAATCAATGGTTGTTTAGTTAATTACAGAATCTTATATATTTGCAGTTTGGGTTATAGTTCAAAGTTGAATGTGAACATTTTTGTTTAAACCATTATAAAGGATTATTGTTATTATAAACAATCTCATCGTGGGAGATGACAAACATGTTGCTTTTGCTTTTCGTAGTCCAAAGTTAGTGTTAGCTGTTTTTCCCTCTTTAAAGCAGATTCTAACGGTTTCATAACAACAGACTGATATTTGTGTCGGACTAAAGTCATGAAACCTGTTCATTTTATTTCTCTTGAAAGTTTTGTTTATGTGTCTCGCTGGATGTCAGAACTCATTGGCTCCTCTGTCTCCATTGGAGGGTGTCGGTGGCTTTGCTCCAGGTTCACAGGCTATCCAGTATGAACTTGCTTATAGAAAGTTGCTCTGAAGGATAAATTAGTTCTCTTCGTGTTGAGTGAAGTGGTACACCCTTTACTTCATGAATGGCACAAAGTCTTATAAAATCTTATAAATGATAACTAACTTGCTTGCTTCATTGTGATGCCAGGATTTAAAATGTTTACGTTTGTTTTGTAGCATTGATAGTTTTGTAGTGAATGTAATTTATTGACTATTCTCTTTTAGGATTTTTGGCGACATTTTAACATCCAGATTTATTATAAGGGAAAATAATTTCAGAGCTGCTTGTTTCTTTCAAGGATTGAAATGTAACTTACTTCAGCCTCTCATGGCCCACAGCATGGCAAGCTACATTGCTTCACACATTATTTTTGAAGATGGTAAATGATCTGTGATATTTTAATCTGCTTTAATGGGTGACATCCATTACGGCTCTTGTTGTTGAAGTTCCAACAGCTCAATTTAGTCTCCGTGTCACATTCGCTCTAACAGGAGCATAAAGATCTCAAAGCAACTTCAGTTGTCGGTGACATGGAGTCCACACAATGCTGGAAATTCTTTAGGGGTTCTGATCCATATTGATATTCATCATACAATTTTTGCAGATTTTTGTTCTGCAAATTTTCCTGTTCTACCACAGGTGTTGTACTGGGTTCAGATCTGGTGGTTGAGAAGTTCACTGAAGAACATTAAACTCAGTGAAACATGATTGAGACAACTTTTGGATTATGGCATGATGTACATTATTATGCTTGAATTAGCCATGAGATGTGTGGTAAATTAGAAGATGGCAAATTGTGGGCATGAACATGCTTGCACATGGTGATCAACAACAATATTTAAAAAGGCTGTGGCAGTAAATGCTTATTGGTGTTAATAGCTACAAAGTGTGTCAAGAAAACTTTCCCCCAGACAATTACACCACCTCCATCAATCTGCAGGTTGAGTTCGTGGGTTCATGCTGTTGGTGCCCAGTTCCTTCCATACTGTGTGTCCTTTAGCAGCAGTTGCAATTTGCCATCTTCAGCTGACCAGTTTTGGTGCAGCCTCAGTTTTCCGTTCTAGGCTGAAAGAAGTGGAATCAGGTGTGTTTTTCTGCTGTTGTCATTCATCCATCTCAAAGTTTGACTGGTTGTGATTTATGTATATTTCTAGCATGCACGGCAGTGGTTCCAAACTTTGGTTAGCAGTTGGCTTTTGTCTTCTGTGCAGTCACAAGACCAGAGCAGAAGGAAGGAAAGGGATAAGGGGAGTGTTTTGGGGAGGGGGGGGTGTCATGACTGCAGAGAGAGACTCTGAAAGAGCCCGAGCAGTGTTTTCTTTAGCGTCTGTCTGCATTTTTTATGAGTGAAAAAGACTCTTGCATTATGACAACATGGGAAGGTAAGGATGAGAACAGTGAAATGATTTCATACTGTGCTGATATCAGGCATTTGCAGTTATGTTTGCTGTAGGGTTGCTGTTCAGACAGAGTGAAGCAAAGTAAGGTATAATATTTTACTTCTAGAACAGAACCCAGTCAGCATTGTGTTGTATATTTGTGTGGAAGGTTGAACAGCTTTTAGACTCCTCCCTTTTCCTTCTATTATTATCCGATGTGTAAATATTAGACACATTTTTATTACATTTATAGTTTAGGAATATCAAATTCTTTTGTTGAAAAAACATCCTTTATTTGTAGAGGAAATGAAGTAAAAAGTATGAATGCAGAAGTTATTATAACAGAACCAACAGCTTTAAATGGGAGGCTGGTTGGTCTCTGAATAAAGTAAAACGGTTCTACTTGCATTTCATGTACATTTCTCATTGCACCTGTTGTGGCTGCTTTGTCAGAGATTTGAAGATTTTGTAGATGTGTTGTAGTGGACTCTGTTGTGCATTGAGAATTAGTGGTTTTATATTTTTGTAAAATTTTGTGTCAATTTTATAGTTTACTGGCTAGAATTACATTCTTCTTATGCTTTCAGTTCTGACTGGCATTTGAAGGGAGAGGTCCATCACTGTCAAAAGCAGGATACTGCAGGATAAGCCTATCTCCTTCCTGTTTCCCTAATAGTGCTTCCTTTTTTACTTTGTCCCTGACATGCAGAGAGATGTGGTTGCCTGAAAGCTTTGGCTTCTATTATTGTGCATGTAATTTACTGTGGCTCTTGTTATTGTAGAAATGTGTTCAGGCTGCTTTGATGTGCAAAACTGGGCTAAATTACTAATGCTTTATTTTTATGCAGATGGTAATCATCACAGTGCGCTTTTAAAATCTGTCCAACAGAGGGAGTCGTATCTTCTGTTTACAAGGACAACAGTGTTCATGGCAACTGCACAACTTTTTAAATTTTTCTTGATGAAAAAATATAGTCCTTTTGCTTGCACTCATAATGATATTTTTGGTCTTTATGTTTATGCTCTCTCTGCTTGATAAAACAAAGCAACCTGTTATGGGTGAAAGCAAGGTGAATTCCCCACTACTTGTTTGAAAGTAAACATTCTAGGAGGCAAATGTGTAGTAAATCAAATGAAAGCTTTTTTTCTGTGGTTTTCAGAAATGTATATGTATAATAAATCAAAGCAAGCACTTGGTGTGAAAATTGAGGTGAAATACAGATGATTTTTGCACTTTAGATTATTAAAATTGACACTTATTGAGGTGAATGTCCAGTCTTCTTGGTCATCATAATGACACATATCAATCAGTGAAGGATATTTAACTGCATAATTTGTAGACAGCATGGTTAGTGTCCAACTCAGGATCAGAAGGTCGTGGATTTGATCCAGTCCAAGCCATCGTGTTTGCATTCTTGGGCTAAATGTCTTTCGATTTCAATTTCGATTGCTCCGCTAGACCAAGGAGTATAAATGGGTACCTGTGAGGTGATGCATAAAATAGTATGAAGTGCCGACATTGTGGCAGCTCTACTATGATATCCCCCAGGGGACGGATGTGTGCCCATACAAGGCGGAAAGCTAATAAAGTGAAAGTTAAATCAACAAATTTCAATACTATCGTGTCATATTCCTTCGACAAATGGGCCTTGAGCTTGTTTTGGAGGTCCTAGCAGGGTAGCAGCTACTTCTATACCAACGATGCTTGTCAAACCTGTCGAACGAACCTGTCCTCTTTCACGGTGATGGAGGAAGCTGCCTAGCCAGCCAGATCTGCCAAATCAAGTATTTAATCTTGTACCATAAATCATTCTCATTGTGATGTCATAAGTGGTAAAAGTCGTTTTCTGTAAACCAGACATCGTGACATCTCCCCTTCAGAAGCGCATAAGTACTTTAATTTATTGAAATTTAGAGTTTATTTAAACATGATGACCTATAATCAATTGTTCATAAAATTTGCAAATATAACCTCATATTGAAAAATTAAAAGCTTCACTCAAGGTCAATAGTGCCTCTGCAAACATGGCAATGATGGTACCAGTCTCCCAGGTGCTTGTCATGATGAATATTAATCGTATTAAAAGAATCAGACACCTTCAAGATGTTCAAATTACAAATAATAACATTTTTTAAGTGCCACTAAAACGTCTTGAGGCCCGAGACACGTGTAATCCATTTTTAATACACAAGTAAGCTATTGTAGAGGTCAGCTCATTCATCAAATGGTCAGAAAACAGTGTGTTATCAACCCTATGGTCAGAAATCGGAGCCACCTGTAGGTTGAAACATAATGGGAAGCAATGATTTGTAGATATTTGTGTCTGGTAATGTTACCACCCATCTTACATAGCTTTGTGATACCTATGCACTGACTTTAAATCGTGATGTTTCACTTTCATACATGACTGGCTCTTAAGTGAACTCTGGGTCCAGCAATTTTCTAGATGGTCAGTAATAACATTGGTGGCAGAGCAATATGATATTGAATTAATAATGGAGCTTTTGAATATTATTTTATGAATATGATATTGAATTCCTAATGGAGCTTTTGAGGGAGTCATCAGGAGGAACTACAATTTTTTTGCAGCCAGGTGTTTTGTGGATAGTTTTTTTTTGCATGACTGAACTTAGCTGTGTGTAACAAGGGTGTCTGAAATTTCTTATTACTGCTTGGAATTTTTTTTCATTTGCTTTTTGAAGATCTTGAAGGTTTTTACAGTTTTTGCTAAAAGATTTTAGTCAATACTCTTGATGCCCACCAAGCTGTTTAAGCTTTGGACATAAATTGCCAGAAAGCTGCTTTAATACCTGTATATTATGTTTATTTACTTAATCAGACAATTTTGTCCAGTCTAGAATGGATATGTTCATCTTTTATTAGCTGTAAAAAGTACAAATAAATTTACAATTTCCTGTTGCTTTCACAAAACAATCTGTATAGTAGGATTAATGTAAGGTATAGTTGATTAAACTCAGTAAATCAAAAGTGATCAGTCAGTATCAGGTACATATGTACATACAGCTGAAACTTCATTTATTTCAGTAATTCAACTTAAAAGGTAAAACTAATATATTATATAGACTCATTACATGCAAAGTGAATTATTGTAAGCCTTTTTTTATGACACAATTTTTTATGATTATGGCTTACAGCTTATATATATATATATATATATATAATTACACACACCGTACATAATGAAAACTTTTAGGTGCTAAGCTGCATTACGTAAATAACTGCCTTTATGCTGCATAACAAATTATAGATTGTCACTTTTGACCTGTCTGTGACATGTCCCAAAATGAACGCCTGAAATTAGAAGAGATATATAATGTTGTTTTTTTTATTTTCCAGTTCAAATCATGTGTTTTGAAAGAGGAAATTTAAGGAAAATTATTTATATCCATAATTGAGAACTTAGGATAACCTTTTATTCTCAGTATATCACAGACGGCACAAATATCATTCAGACAATTAATTTTCTATTATAATTAAAGGATCTTACTAATTTCAAGACTGGGTGATTATTATCTGTATTGTAGTTTGTCAGTAAAATGATATATAAAGCAGCAATGATATATAAAGTCTGTGACACAAAAATGCTAATTTTCATTTCTACCCTTCCATTATAAGGCTAAATAGTTAACATATGTCAAAAATAACGGTGGTTTCTTAAGCTTAAGTTTCTATATTTTATGAATTATTCCCAAACCTATTTTAATTAAATTAATAAGTAAGTATCACATGGTACTGTTTATATATAAAACATATTCATGACAATACAGATGCCTGATTGTCTGTCTGCCAGAGAGCAATTTGGACATAATGTTTTGGCATAATGGTCAGATATATGTCATTGTGCATGCACACTAGAGCATTAATCAAATATAAAAATTTTCGATTATTTCACATGGCATAAATATTTAGAAGGAAGAGAAAAGTACTTTTTCACTTCTGTTGAGCTTGAATCTTTTATAAAATCCATTAACCTTCTCACAAGACAGATGTTGATGTAATTGGCAGACATCTTAGCTGGCATTTTATATCTGTGATTATGACAAAGCATGACTAATCACTGTGATTTTTCTTTAAAAAATTATTACATAAAATAATTACGTACCCAGCCTTTGAAGCAGCTTCAGTGTAAAAATGAGGAAAGTGGGTAACATGTTCATATTTTTTTTAATCTAAAATGACTGCTATCTTTTATGACATCACAATTAAAAGTCTTGTAGAGGTCACTAATCTGGGGCCGAGAGGCAAAAGAAATAAATGCTGCCACTTTTTGACTATCAGTGAATTATTTTGCTCATAACAATCAATCCAATTATGTAATGAAGAAGGAGGGCCACTGGTGCTATGCAACAATGAGTAAATGATGCATAGTTCTTTTTTATTTTTAGGAGTAGACTGCTGAAACTTGCAGAAGTTGTGCAACTTGTCTGGTACACCTTGGTAAAAAATAAAGTTGGGTTTATTTTAATAATATTAAATTAGAATTTACCTAAATTTACTTTCCCTATGTCAAAATCAAATCGGGGTGTTGACTGTGCCTTCACCCTTATGACTTATGATATCAATTTCATATACATATCTAACAGTGTTTTGCAAAAGTATTTACTCTTTTGCATTTTTCCTATTTTGTTGCTGTACACCCTATAATGTAAATACATTTTTCATGGATTTTATATAATGGATCAAATTCGTGAATTGAAATGGCAAAAAAATAAAATTAAACCAAAAAGTGGTGTGTGCAAATGTGTTCACCCCCTTTGTACTGAATATGAATGAGCTCCTGAATATGATCTGGTGCTATTAATATACACCTGTACTGGAAGACCCTAGTCTTCAACATCATTAATGTAACAAGATGTACCACCAAGTGACACCACAAAGACCTAGGAGTGAAACATGTTATTTTCAGTTGTCAGTATTGTGCTGTGGGGATGTTTTTCATTGGCAGGGGCTGTGAAATTGGTCAGAATTGTGGGAATGAAGAATGGTGCTAAATATAGGCAAATTCTTGAGGATGAGGAATCCTTGATGGAGCTGGAGCAGTTTTTTTTCTGTTGCTTTTCTTGACTATGCCTTGTTTGCTTCACAACAAAAAAAAAAATAATACTTCCTGGTTGTTGACGTGTAAATCAACCGATGACCCCCAAATATCCATTTTAATTCCAGGTTGTAAAGCAATAAATTAGGAATGCCTACGGTATATATGTGTATGCATACGTACAACCATCGTTCATACCGTACAGACTGTACAATTTGTAGTAATCAAACGATGTCTGTAAGAAAAATGTCACTGCAAAACCTGTGTCACATCCCTGAGAGATAAAATAACTGTTTAGAATTAAAGGTTGTAGTGCAATTTGTGCTCGTCCTGACTCTAGTCCTGGTAATGATGTTCAGTTTAGCTTTAGTGTAGATTAATCAGCTTTACATTTTGAGTTGCCAGTTGATAAATTGCTGTTTGTAGTGCTTAGTCAGAATTTTGCATGGTTGGTGGTGTTTGCTCTTTTCAGGATGTTTCATAAAAATGGTTTGTGATGTGGAAAATTAAATCCTGTCATTAATTGTCATGTGCATAGATCAATAGTACTGTGCCAATCTTAAATGAGTTTTCTCACATTTTGCTTCAGTAATACTTTGGAATTTGATTCCAAATGCCTGAACCTAAATTAAAAACTTGCACGAGTTGTGCAGTTACTTTAGAAACCTCATGTCAATCTGTTTCCGAACAGTGTTTGTAGTGTATCATATTTTAGAAAAGTTCTTACAGACAAGCCACAAGTGAATCGGCAACACATGTTCAAAGTGTATTGGCAGCATAGTTTGTGTCCTAATGAATAAATACTATAATCTTGTTCTAACACTGATATGTCCGTTGATGATCTAACAGAATGGAGAATGTTTGTCTTTGTCCAGTAGCTTTTGTTTGATAAGCATTGAATAGTGATTTTTGCAACACTGACATACATACTATTGTTTTGTTCTGTTGCACTTTGTATGGACTATTGATTTTGTTGTTGTACTCACATGAAGAATTTCTCTAATGATTGCAGTCATGGTTTGAATGAGTCATTACTAACTAGAGCCAGAGAAAAATCACAGCAGTGAAAAATAGTGAGGCAGATTTAAAAATTTCTTCTTTCGTATCCATTTCTGCATACACAATATCAAAATTTTTATTTTTGACTAAATATCAGGTCATGTCTGAAATTCTCCAGAATGACCACTTAATACATCTACAACTTATGGATTGATTGTGAATGGTAAAAGTGTTTGATAAGTTGCACCTCTCTTGTGTAGATAAGAACTTTGATGATGAGGACTCTGTGGATGGAGGCAGGTCCTCCTCTTCCACTTCTTCGAAAGGTTTCTCCAGCAGCAGGCGAGGAGGAAACATGGGCTCAATGAGACGACCCAGTTCTGCATCAACTCCCCGAGCGGCAGGTAACTCACCCAGACCTTGGATTTAATGTTCACATATGTATAAAATGTTGGGTTTTCTGTGAGTGTGAATTAAATGTTACTGCTTTATTTTCACATCATGTAATTCTACCTATTGGAGATAATATATTTCTCAAAGGATTCAGTCTTGGTCTTACTTGGGACTAAGTATACTGCTGAAATAAGGCATTAAAGTACATTGTTATTGAGTAATGATGGGTTTTATGCAGTAAAGAAAAGTTTATTGACATGACATCAATGCATGAATTGCATGTTTTTGAACTACACTACTAAGTTTTAACAGTAGTTAAACAACACTAACAATTGTTGTCTAGAAAACACTAGTCTTCATGCAGCAGCAGTTAACTGGCTTTGCTCTGTTGAAAAAAATCTCATATCTGATTGGTTAGATGTGTTGATTTTCCATGACAGGACAGTCCAGACATTACTGGGCACTGCAAGGCAAAGCACTGGTTTATTTTGCTGTGCCAGCTCTAATATTATTGTCTTAGATTGCAACAACTTACATAGGTGCCATTAGGACAGACATTGCATATGAACAGAGATGCACAGTGGGGTGGCTTAACATAAGTTTTCTTAGAAGAAACCCATTTCGTGATGGTTGCATAATATTTAATGTAACTGTAATGAAAGTATTATGTGTCATTCTCAAACAATAAATTGCTAGTCTTGGCAAATTGTATTACACATATGCTATACTTGTTTATCTTTCTCCACAGGAAAGGAGGGAGCCAGTGCTGGAGCTGTCGATGAGGAAGACTTTATTAAGGCGTTTGAAGATGTTCCGACTGTGCAGGTAAGTTACATGCACGATGCAAAGAAAACCATTTGAAGGGAAGATGATTGGTTCAACAGAAAAGCCTCGGTCCTGGAGATCTGGAGCAATTCGTGGCTGAGAGTCCAAGACAGCAAACTTTAACTTGGGAGGGGAGGGATACTCCTTTTCTATCAGTCACAGAGACACTAGCCAACTATGGGTGTCTGTGAGCATTTGGTAGGGGCAGATATTGCTTTCTCTCAAGTCTGTTATGTCACACAGTAATGCAGCGGGAACAAAAAGATGTTTCGCTTGAATGTAGTGTGTCTTAGCTTTCACTGATTCAGACTCACAGAACAGGGGAGACCCAATTGATGGGTATATATATTGGCCAAGATTCATCAAGGAAGATAATTCAGTTATAATGTAAAGTTTTCAAAGACAATTATTCTTTTGTACTTCTTTGAAGTCCCCATGAAAACCCAATGTCTTTTTGATAGATCTATTCCAGCAGGGAGCTGGAAGACTCCATAACTAAGATTCGTGAGGCCTTGTCAGATGATAAACATGACTGGGAGCACAGAGTGGCTGCTGTAAGTGATGCTCTCATCATTTTGTCGCTTCTAATATTGATCGCAAGCAATAAAGAGTTTGTATTTCTATTTTCACTAGCTGAAGAAAGTACGTTCACTGCTCCTGGCAGGAGCTGCAGAACATGAGGGTTTCCTTCAACAGCTCAGGCTTTTGGAAGGTGCCTTCAAGCTCTCTGCTAAAGACTTGCGCTCCCAAGTGGTCCGGGAGGCCTGCATCACTCTTGGGTACGAGACACTTATTTGTATGTTTTTAATTTGTACTCATTGACTTGTAGGTTGTTTACTTTTTAACTGGTGCTACATAAATATTTTTGAAAATTGCTAGCTGTCTGAAATCCGTGGTGTGGATTGCTATGATGGAACATGTTTCTGTGCAAGTCTTTAATTATTTCATACCTTAATGTATTAGTAATGATGTGAACCTGAAATGAATGGAGTGTAGAGAAATTTGTGTCTAAAGAGCAACTTGGTAATGGATATGTGAACACTCTTCATGTTTTACTGTCAACCAGATGTCAGCCTGATACATTTCTGTCTGTAGCTTTAATCAAGCATTCTAAGGATAAGTTGTTTTTTGCCCTTTCAGACATGTGTCCTCAGTGTTCAGGAACAGATTTGACCATGGAGCAGAGGCCATCATGCCCACGCTGCTCAATCTTGTGCCTAACAGCGCCAAAGTCATGGCCACGTCGGGTGTGGTTGCCATTCGACTAATTTTACGGGTGAGTGTTTTGGTGCAGGTTTGAATTCCACAGCCTCTCTTAAAAACTTTTTTTTTACATATTTGATCTGTAATTATTAAAGTTGATAAAATTGTCTTGTTGGTGATATAACTGTGATAGTTTTATTTTGTATCAAATTTGCAAAATTAAAAAGCTAACACTGTATTATTAGGACAGCAGTAAAATTTTGTACTCCAGTAACAGCTCCATCTTTCCACCCTCTTTTTATTACTAGCATACACACTATCCACGTCTTATCCCAATCATAACCAGTAACTGTACATCTAAATCAGTGGCTGTTCGAAGGTGAGGTCCTTAACGTTTATGACTACTTTATATAACAGTAGTCTTTCAGAAAGAAATGTAACATTGTGATTTATTCTACTTAAATCTTCATCCCTCAAACATAAACAATGTTTTTTCCTTTTAGACGGTGTTATGAATTTCTAGACCTGTTGTTGCAAGAATGGCAGACACATACACTAGAGAGGTGAGTGCCCCAAAAAAAAAGATTCCCCTCTAATGCAGATCCTGCAAGAAAAATTAAATGTCACAAGAAACTTCTCTGCTATTTACATTCAATGAGGTGTGGGTATTTACTCATTCTGTCCACCTTAGCTCCTGAGTGCCAGCATTAGCGGCATTTAACTTCTGACGGTGTGTCTTACTTGTCTCATCTTGGTTGTACAGATGAGGAATGAGTCTTTTCTCAAGTTTTAATTGATGAGCCAGGAATGAGCAGCCACCATGCATCCCTGCAGTTTCCATGGCAATAATCTCCAGAGCCCTTTTATAAGGAGGGCTGGGTTCCCCTTCTCCCTTCTTTCTCTTTGCGCTCCTTTTGCTGTGAATTGGGAGTTGGAAAAAGGACTGGTAACCGGTCCAAGAAGTTTCGAAAGATACAACCTGCTTGTCTTTAAAGATTTTTTTCTAGGATAGAGAGCAGTCTCTGCCGTGTGCTGTTTGCAGTTACTTTGATGCATGTTTAATCATGTTTCCGTATTATCCTAGGCACGTTGCAGTTCTCACTGAGACTATCAAGAAAGGAATTCATGATGCTGATTCAGAGGCCAGATCAATAGCCAGAAAGTAAGTTTGCCTTTTTTTAAACCATTTTATTTTTTAACCATTTAATTTCATTTGTCTGTTGCATTTCACCATGTTTCATCTTTTATTATAAATCTGATGGTCCATATTTTTTGTACAGATGTTATTGGGGTTTTCATGGTCACTACAGCCGAGAGGCAGAGCACCTGTTCCAGGCTCTTGAGTCGACCTATCAGAAAGCCATCCAATCTTACCTGAAGAGTTCTGACAGCATAGTATCACTGCCTCAGTCTGACCGTTCCTCCTCCAGCTCTCAGGAGAGCCTCAAGTGAGACACTCACAGATACACAGATGTTTACATGTGCCCTTTGGTGAACGTGTTAGAAAGTATGACTCATGAAATTTTAAACACTGCTATTTTAATTATATCTGCTGAAAAAAAATGCTCTAATATTAAACGGCTACGTGTGGTATGCATTTGACAGACAGTATTTATAACAAGTGTCAATGTTTAAAGTATATTCTTTTTACACTTTAACGTGCACCCGAGGGTACTGTTATAGCCAATCCTTTCATCAGTGTTGAAATGTATTTACTTTTATAATTACACAGCCAGGGCAGAGGGAGCATGTGATGTGATGACCAATCTGATTGATTGGTATGGTGCTACCATAGTAATCCTCTGCTAGATATTAGACAATTATCTCCTTTCCCTCTGGCATTTGCATGGTTGTCTGTATAGAGAGAGTGAGATCATCATTCCACATTTATCACTTAGAGTGCTGGAGCAAGTTCCCTAATGCTTTCACTCACTACTCAGCTGGAGCGAACAAAAAAAAAACATAATCACCATGGTTTCTGTTTACAAAACTATTAAGCACATTAATCACCAAGGAAGAGCGATGTTAATGTTGGTATGGTCTCACGGTCTCAGTTAATAAATGAAAACATTCATAAGTCTTTTTATCCCAATCATATTGGCTAATAATTTAGAGTATGGTACACAAGACTGTACTTGCTTAAGTTTTGAACGTCACCCAGGGACTGCTGTGTGAATAACTCATGTCTGCCCTATTGAATTCAACTCATTTGTGTTCTGTAACAGCGGCACTGCTGTCTGCCTTAATCTGTCACAAAGACTAATCTCCTCACACTGCTGCCTGAAAGCGCCCAGATTCTTATCTGTGCCAGCTTATCTGTCTTTATTCTAAAATGTCTAGTGCTTTTGGAGACAGAATGTTACCTAGTGAACATAGCTCATTTGTACTGGTGTCTGTTCCAGACATGAGTCTCTCCCCCTTCCCATTCCACAACTGTTGGTGTGACAGTTACTGACACAGAACTTTTTTCTAATCTTTTTTCTGGGTAGTCGACCACTTTCCGTGAGGAGTGTGATCGGTGGAAGCATGACCAGAAGTAAGCATCTTGCTATTCCTGTGTAAAATTCAGACACCTGCTGAGCTATTTGAGTTTACTTTTAAATGGCCCGTTTATTTATTTAGGTAAGGTGGTGAGCTCCAGAGCGCCGTCCACCCCTGGCTCACTCCAGCGTTCACGCAGTGACATTGATGTGAATGCTGCTGCCAGTGCCAAGTCTAGGATGCCCGCTGTGCCCTCTCCTTCCCCCTTCAGCTCAGCTGCAGCTCTCCCTCCCGGATCCTATGCCTCCCTGGGTAAGTTTCCAAACTCCAAGCCTACTGCAGTCACCTCGGCATGCCCTGTCATTGGATATAATTTCTTTGCTGTCATAATTATGGTATTTTAATTGGATGCCCATTAAATACTGGCTTTCATGGTTATAACAGCACATTAATAAAGCTGATGGCCATCTTAGATGCTATTAAGCTGTGCTCTGATGAGGAACAAATAACGCTCAGTGTGTCGATGTGTTGTGCTTGGTTGTCCATGGTATTGGATAACTTTTGAAACTTACTACTTCCAGATGGGTCTGTCAAGCACCCCCTAAATATTTAGTTTAAGTAATGAACAGTGTTATATCAAATAGTTAATGGTTTCATTTATTATGCCTCTGTAAGAAAAAATAATTTCAGAGGCTTTATATACTTTGACCTTTTTGTGGGTTAATGTAACTTCTTGTTGTGTTCTGTACTGTTTTGCTCCATTACTAGAAATGACTATCTTTCCTTACTTGCAGTCATTAACAGTTCTTTTCCTCTGCTTCGACTCAAGTCCCTTCACAGGGTACAGAGCCCTGTTTTCCACGCTTCCAAACTAACTGACACTAATCTTTGCTTCTTATACTTCCTCTCTTCACTCCCCTGCTTTTGTTTTGCCCCAAAGATGGTGCACCTGGTAAAATAGATGGTAAGATTTGTGTATGTAATCTGTGTATGTGTGTCTTGGTCTCAACTCAGTCCTTTGGAGGCCTATAGGCAGTGTTCATGTTTCCCCTGTATGTTAATAGCAGTTAAATACTTCTGCATGCCTTGTTTGCATGATGCCGCAACCCTGTTCAAAGCTGTAGTTTGATAAAGAGTAGAAATTTAAATGTTCTTCTTTTGTTTGGGAATTTCTGATCTGTTTTTAATACCATTCACTGGTTTTATTCAAACTGAACATTTTTTGGACAATGCATCAGTTATATTGTTCACGTCAAAGTGATATTTAAATGTAATGATTTACTGTTATAATTTTTTTTTTCCTAGATGGTTTGTCTAAGATTGTAATCTTTGTACTAGAAGACTAAAATTGACTTACGAGGAGACTTTTTTTTACAGTTATGCTAGTGTATTGTTGGTTCATTTGTCTTTCTTTTGAAGTCTGTTCCATACGATTTGTTGCAGATAACTAGAACACCACAGTTTGCCTATTGTCAAATAAACTCAACTTAGATTGAAAACGTACTTTAAACTAACCACTTTATTGAATGTATTAACAGAACACATACACTTGTGTATGCAAACTCAAAGCCACTTTTTTCTACGCATGTCCACACTCGTACTTTAAACTACTTTATATTCAAAGTCTTTGTGCTTTAAACTCTGTCCTGTTTTTAATGTTTGTCTCTTTCCATTCATAAAGTCCTGTTTCTCCTCCTTCCAGTGTTTTTCTTCTTATAACGCTTGCTAAAAATATACTTTCTACCCGTTTTGTGTGCAGGACGTGTGCGTACCAGGAGGCAAAGCTCAGGAAGTGCTGTGGGTGCGAACACTACGGTAACTGATAGTAGAGGCAGAAGCAGAGCTAAGGTGGTGTCTCAGTCCCAACGTAAGTGCTCCCACTCTGTTTTCTCACCTCTTACGCACTTAGAGCAGCTTCAACACTTTTGTACAGTTCACCATGCCCAGTGTACAGCAGCACCATCCTCATTTTCAGGAAAGCATACTCTTATGGTCTGGTGCCTCTATCCTTGTGTCTTAAAGTAATATCTTTTGGCTATTTTCTGTGTTATGAAACACGATGGAGCTGCCAGATTAAGCTGTTTAATGCACATTACAGTCTTGTAATGTAATGTCTTTTGAGAGTTAACTTCTAATGCATGAATAAGTAACATTTTCCCTGATGCATGCTGGATAATCATGTCACATTGAGTTCTTTTGTAACTTTTCACCTATCCTTTGGCGTGCCTCCATACACAAGGATCCAGATCAGCTAACCCTACTGGTGGTAAGCCTCCAGATTCATCTGTGTAAAGCTGATATGTCAGCACCCCCTTTTCAGCACTCTGCATGATCTGTCCTTGCTTTTCTCACATCATCCCAAACCCCCCCCCCCCCCCAATTTTTCAGTAGTGTTTTTCCCCACCAGTTTATTTACTGCGTCTGCATCTTTGTCAAAGTTGGTTTGTGCACAGATCTTGTCTTAATCACTTTGTCTTCCCTACAGTCCAAGTAAATCCTGATGTTAAATAAATAATAAAAACAACAACAACATTTCATTAACACTGATATCTCATTTCCAGTGTTTGGCATGTAGCCATAGCTACTTTGTAAATGTACAAAAGCAATGCATAATGTGAAAATTGTGTACACTGCCATTTTGTGTGTATTATCCGCTGATCTTTCCAATGAACTGGGTGAACTGCATCACTGTTGCTCTATAGCTCTGTTGAAGATTTCAGAATGTTCAACGATTGCTCTGCATAGAAAACAGACGAGTTAAACTTTGAATGATATTTTCTTTGTGCCTTTGCTTTTTTAGCCGGCAGCCGATCCAGTTCCCCGGGAAAGCTGCTGGGTCATGCGTATGGCAGAGTCCCGCGTACCACAGCTGTGGCTTCAACACCCTCAGACAAACGAGCAAGGGTCCCGAGAAGCCAAGGCTGCAGCCGAGAGACCAGCCCAAGCAGACTGGGCATAGGTAAAAAAAAACAAAAACAAAAACCCAGTATCTTCTAGATTATGAATCTCAAAGAATAGAGATCTAAATGTTCTTAACAAAAGATGTAAATTTTTAAAGACCTAAAATGAATTCTTCATAAGCATCTGAGGTCCAAGAAAAGTATTTTAACCTCAAAGTAGTACGTGTTTGGAAAGAAACCAGTTTGAAGCTTGATACTACATAGCTATTATATGTTGCATAACAATAAGTATTACAGAAGGATGCCATGAATCACAGATGTAGTTTCTGTAGTATCATTGTCTTTTTTTTCGAATCTCATCAGTGCAGAATGCTGAGACCTTTCTAAGGAAAAATTGCCGAATCTTTGGTTCAGATTGTTGATTAAGATGCTCATGATGTTGTGTGTGACTAGCTTCTCACTGCTGTCTTGTTTTTTTACCTGGTTTACCTGTTAGTCAATAATGTTAAGGATCATTAACCAACTTCTGTTTGTGCTGCTTATTAAATGTATTAATCAGCTTTGGGATCACTGTGTGTGATCTAACCAGACCTGGCCAGAAGATTTTATTTAAATTTAAATTTATTTTTTCTAATAATTAAATTTTTGCTGGTTGATGTTAACAGAGCTTGTTGCCAGAACACCCCCCCCCCCACCCCCCCAAACATTACCCGTGCTAACTGTGGCACTATGGCAGCCTGACTAAAGAGCTAACCTGTGTTCTAACAGCTGAGCTGTGTCATAAAGCTCTTCTTCCTGCTGCTTCTCGTTACCGCACGCTAGCCCGGAGCAGTCGCATCCCACGCCCCAGCATGAGTCAGGGCTGCAGCCGTGACACGAGTCGCGAGAGCAGCCGTGATACCAGCCCTGCTCGGGGTTTCACTCCTCTGGGTGAGTAAACTGGTATGGGCATAGATGGATCAGCAGCTTGTGTTAACCTTTTACCTTATAAGCCACTGTCCTGAAATCATCATTACCCAAATACTCCCAGTCTTCTCCCAGTCACTCTGAATAATTTTTTTTCCTCCTTCCACCAAACCAATCATCCCAGCCCAAATTCCACTTGGTCTGTACTTTTGCCTGTGTCTGCTCTCTATTTTGCATGCATTAATGTTCTCATTCTCAGAGTTTGTAAAACTGATTTTTTTGTTGTTGTTGTGTATATTGTCTATATAGTATAGACCCATCTCTGATTGTGCTTTATGATTGTATCCAGTCTGTTTGTCTCTTAAAGAACCCTTGCCCAAAGGGTGTGGAGGATGGTCAATCAGGTTTTTTTTTCCCAACAGTGTAACAAACAAATCGCAGATATGGCACAAAATATTTTTTGTTTAATACTAAAACCTTCTGGTTTTATGAAGCATTTAACAATAATTAATGACATTTATTATAAAGTGGGGGGGGGGATATGAAATCATTCATTGCTGAAATTTACAGGTCTAAAACATAGTGTCAAAAGTCTGAAATTCAAATTCGTTTGCAGTTAAAAAAAAGAGTGCTTACAGACTAACAAAGTTCTGCTTGGCTTATTGAAAGGAAACATGGCACCAACAAAGTCACTTGTCAGGTGGGACGGTGGAAGGGTTATTAAACCATAAAGAAGGAAATCCAACACAGAGTGTGGCAAAATGATTGTTCCCACTCTACCTGTATGTATTCCTTTTATAACGTTCCGATGTTGTTGATACTGACACCAAATTTTAGACACAGCTGAGTGGGAACAGTCAACACAGAGTGTGGTAAAATGTTGATTGTTCCCACTCAACTGTGTCTAAAATTTGGTGTCAGTATCAGCAAAGTGGGAACGTTATAAAACACAAAGCAATAAAAATTTTACTAATTTTTTTTTTTTTTTTTTTTTTTTTTTGCTTTTAAAAAATTAAATGTTTAACGTAAGCAAATAGAAAATGTACAGAAACACTAATCAGCATTTGTGACAAATGTGTAAAAAATGGTTGAAAGAAATGTGATGTTCATATGAAATCCAGCACTAAGATCTAAAGTGAAGTAAACAAGATTATAGTTGGCTAAAGAAGAGCAGTCAAAAATTAGGCATGATTGGATGGAGGTGATATTCAGTGCTGTATCAGGACTCTGCCTTGGCCATCATTACCCCAACAATAATGGTGGAAATTCTATAATAAAGAAATTCAATGACATCCTGCAAAGCTGACCTGTCAGCACTATTCAAGAAATTTGGAACCACCTTGATGATGAATATTATTTTACATCAGTGAAGTCTACAGCTTGAAGAATTCAGGCCATTAAAGAAGCCAAGGAGAAATGAAGTATGAATTGAAATTAGTTTTTTTCTTCAGCAGTGAGTGATTCCATATTTTTTCATATCTGTAATTTGTTTATTTGCTAAAAAGTATAAGTTGATCTAGATGAGTGTCCTCCAAGTGTGTCTCTTCCACAATTATCCCATTGGTTGTAGTTGGATAGCTGAAGGTCTTTTGAAAGGAAAATGTGATATGTTTTCTGCCCGGCATGGCTGACTGTTGGTGTAGTGTGACATTAACCCTCAGTGGGGTGTGACTCCTTCTTCCTGTCCCTGCAGTGTCCCAACGCCACTCTCGCTCCACCAGTGCGTTGTCCACGGCTGAACCCGTGGCCCCGTCAGGTGACCTGCATGTCCGCTTTCCTTATATTCCAGTTAGCATCAGCATGTTTGAACATTGCTCGCTCAGGCGAAACTTTCACACTTCACATTGCGAATTACAGTTGAGTTCAGTTGAACATACTGATGTACAGTTTCAGTTCTTTAGAGTAAGTGAGGTGTGAAGTTTTATTCTTATCACTGTGCCATGTTCATTCAGACGTTTTGTTTTTTTTCTTTGGTATTAGATAATGCATACTTTCCATCTTTGGTTTTATTTGAATAGTGTTTTAGACGGCGAAATTGTTTTCTACTAAATGTATTCGGTTTCATTTAAGGTGTTGTGTTTGTGCCATGCTGATCTTCTTGGCTGTTATTATTAGAGTATGAAGAATTTTTGTTGTTTCATTTGCTTTGCATTGCCATTGTTTTGATTTTTGGTGTGTGTGGTGTTCCATAATTTTTTTGTTGAATATAGTGCTTTCTGTAAAAGTCAGATGCCTAGTGTAGCTCTATATGAGATATGAAATTAATATTTGTGTTTATTCTGGCTTGGGTTTATTTGGTTTTTAAGTTGGTATTTTATTGTTGATGGCAGGGACTGCTGTAATATGATCTGATATGGGTTACAGCTGCCTGTATTTCATTTCAGTTTATTTCTTTATTTTTGGTGATTTCAGTTTTATGTATTTTTTTGTTTGTATATTATTTCATTTCTTTTCAACTTAAGTCACTTTTAAGGTAAGTAATTTTGTGTTTGTTTTTTGCTCTCCCCAGAGTTAACTATTGTCCTGGTGTTTTCTTCCCACTTTCAGATCGCTATGGGCTAATCCATCAAGCTCGTATTTCTGCCTCGGTCAATGCCATGAGAGTTCTAAACACTGGGACAGAGGTTGAGGCAGCTGTGGCTGATGCTTTAGTAAGAGACCTCCTCTATATATTTTGATATTGCAGAGTTGCTATGTGTTTGTATTCATTTCAGAACTGATTTCAGAATTCTCTAATTACATTGTAATTTTCCCACTTACACTTTATTAAACAAATGAATGTAGTGAAGATGCAGGGTTAAAACAGATACTCTTTTTAATAGAACTTCACTACAGGTTACTTTCCAAACAGTAACATAAGTGTTTTAGGTGCTAGATTTTTCATACTGTATAGAAGCACTACATAGCTCACTGAATACAGTGACACAGAAATCACCATTGTAGTAACATTAACCAGGTGCGATTTCCAAAATGTCTATTTTGTATTCAAAAGTGCCCTCCTTAAAAATACATGTCTCTTTGCTCTTGCTTTTTTGTTTGTCTGGTAATACCTTCAGCTGTTAGGAGACTCCAGGAATAAGGTAGTTATTTACTCACTGTTTGTGATTGCATCCTGTCCACTAATTAATAATTTCACTCATGTTATCATTACCAAGTCAAACATCAAGCCAGCTTTCAAAGCCATTTCAGGCATTCACAATTCTAATTCATCATCATGCTAAACTCTGTCAGCATTTATATACAGTCCGCTCTGAATGTATTGGAACAGCAAAAGCCTATTCTTTTGTTTTTGCTGAACACCTGAGACATTTGGCTGTGAGATGATAGAGATGATAGATTGCCTTTTCATCTTTAGTTTCCTGATATATATAATCTTAATGCATTAAACAATAATTCTTCTATATGTAAATATTAGAAAATTAAAGCTGAAATTCTTGGCTCACATCTCATATTCATCCTTTGATTGCATAAAGCGGAAGGTACCTTTACCACGCAGAAGAGATAATTTACAAATGGCCCCTATGTGGGTACTGGTTTACTGGTTACAAACGCTCAGAGTCCTGTGACTTTGATTTGTACCTTTTAAGGTGATTCGAGGGCCATAATTATTCTCTCTTGTGAACGTCCATATATGGTTTCCTATTAGGTTTCCACAGTAATGGCATGTTTAGCAGCACTTATTTCAGTTATATGCAATTTGTGACCTCTGTGCCAGCCTTGACCTTTGACCTTGGCATTCCAAAATCAGTGCATTTCTAGGGCTCAGGTAGGGTATTGTCCCCAACAAACTGTCAAACAGAGACTTAAAAACGCCAGCGATTACGATTCCTCCACCAAAACTCTGCATTTGGCAGAGGTATTAAATGTCCTTGCTATGCCAATGCTTTCAGAGAGGACTGAACATACCTTTTCATTCTGTCCTGTTTCAGTTTAATCTTTTTAATATAAACCATTTTCATTGTTTCTGTAAATACATGTATGACCAGTGAAATGTCTGCCCTCCTGTAACGTAGTGCTCTACTATAAATATTCATATACTCCAACCCCTAACAAGCATTACACATATGGGGCCATTAATAATTATGCTTTATCGAAATGTGCTGTATCCTGCATGGCTTCATGGCAAGAGGAAAAAAAACACTGTTGGTCATAGTGATATGTATATTTTTTTGTATAACCTCCATCCCACCCCTACTGGCTAAATTATCATAACACATTGTTTATTTCAGTGACAGCTTCCATAGCAAGTTGTGTTCTTTTCACAGCGTAAACCTATGAGAAGGCGGTATGAGTCTCCAGGAATGTACTCGGATGATGATGCTAACAGCGATGCATCCAGTGCATGCTCTGAGCGTTCATATGGCTCCCGTAATGGAGGGATTCCACACTACCTACGGCAGACAGAGGATGTTGCTGAAGTTCTTAACCACTGTGCCAGCTCCAACTGGTCTGAGAGAAAGGAAGGGCTCCTGGGCTTGCAAAACCTACTCAAGAGTCAGCGTGTCCTGAGGTATGACTAAACTGGGGTAAAGTCCATACAGTCAGTATTATATTTAACAAATTAATATACAATGTACAGCTAGTGTAGATGTAGAAAGTTATCATGCATTCTTTTAGAATGGCTGTTGCAGTGATGTTGTTATGTAATTTAAATATCTGTAGTGACAAGCACTGGTTAAGGGCATTTTCACAGTCCTTTAGAGCAATCAGTCGCAAAGGGGTCAAAAATTAAGGTCTCTTTGCTAGTTTGCTAGTTTTTTTAAAGTAGTAATTTTCTTAAATGGTCAGGATGATAAAAACTTTTTTTTAAATTTTGGCTGTAATGTTATTTTCTTGGAAGTTATGGTCTTTAGATATTTAGAAAATATCTCACACCTTGCAGCACCACCAAAAGTAAGAAATAGCAAAGCATTCAATTTTGCATGAGAAAGCAACTAAGATTAGTAGGAGGTTTTAATAGTCTTTATTTAGGTTTCAATTAAAATGTGTCATAAACATGCCCACGTTCAAGTTGTACATATCACAAATCCTGTGAGATGTCCAAATAATGTCCACTCCGACAAATGCTTGTGTATATCAGTAAGCTGTGATTAAAAATCCTTTATTAAACACTTTATTCACTTAATATTATTTTTAAATTGTTATTAGGTTATTATAAAGCAATTGTGCTATTTTATTCTGTGAGTAATTAAATAATTGTTTTTTATTCAGACAGTGTCCCAATAATTATATTTTATAAATTTATTATCTGGGATTCAAAGATCACTTGAGTGTATTAGAAATAGTTTGAAAGTTGAATAACATAACCATTGACTTTTTACTAGTAGAAATAAATCTAAAAATCTAAAATTCATGGAAGTCCACAAATATAGGACACCTTAAGTTTTGTAACAAAAGGGTTCGGAGTGGACAAACCTTTTAACACACTTTCAGTGTGGGCTTGTATTCACATCAGCAGTCTGTAAGATTCTGAATGTATTTTATCATATATACATGTATTACCTAAATCTAATTTTATTTATATATGAATGAGTATGTACAGATTTTGGAACAATAACGCCTTATTTTATGTATCCCAGTGCTCTAGAAGACTGTGAAAAGCTCATAAAAGAGTAACAATCCATTTTCTTACATGTGTACTTCTATGTATTTGACAGCCGAGTAGAGATGAAAAGATTATGTGAGATTTTCACAAGGATGTTTGCAGATCCTCACAGCAAGGTAACTTACAGGAACAATGCTTTTAATAATTTACTAACTTTGTATTAAAGATTTGTGAAGTGACTTTGCTTGGGTTAAACAGCCACAGTTCTAGAAAATGTGTATAAAAGTTGATCGATGCCCACTAACAGTGTGTTTTTATTATTTGCATGTTCTTCCTTGGTCTGGGTGGTAATAACAGAGAGTAAGTGAAGCTTGTCTGGTTTCTCCCTGTCCTTCTGTAAATTTACATCATACTGGTTAAACTGTCATTATATTATAACAACTATTATACTGTCTTTCAAGTGTAGATTGTTTAATGGTTTTCTATCCTGATTATCTTCAGGATTTCAGTTTATACAATGTTAAGGTATGTGGACCTAGTTAGTGTGTTTCATGTCTCAGGTGTTCAGCATGTTCCTGGAGACTCTGGTAGACTTTGTCACTGTTCATAGAGAAGACCTTCAAGACTGGCTTTTTGTCCTGCTCACTCAGCTGCTAAAGAAGATGGGGGCTGATCTCCTGGGTTCAGTTCAGGCCAAAGTCCAGAAGGCTCTGGATGTCACTCGGTTAGATGCATCACCTTCTCAGACTTCATTTTATGTGCTTGTTCTTTTTATTTTTTGTTCATGTGCTGTTTATAATGTTTTATTTCTGTTTTGTAGTGGGTCTTTCCCATTTGACCAACAATTCAATATCCTTATGAGGTTTATTGTTGATCAAACACAAACTCCAAACCTGAAGGTACATGAGTTAATTAGAGCCTACTTTTATCTAAATATGCAGTCAGTAGTAGTTGTTTATTGTTTAAGATGGACATTTTGAAAGGTGGCATTTCAAATTGCAGGTTAAGGTGGCCATCCTGAAGTACATTGAGTCCCTGGCAAAGCAGATGGACCCTGCAGACTTCGTGAATTCCAGTGAGACAAGATTAGCTGTGTCCCGTATCATAACCTGGACCACTGAACCCAAAAGCTCTGATGTCAGGAAGGTATGCCTCCGCCAAGAGGGATTATAGCTTAAAATATTATTTTAAAAATTATACATTTATATCATATATACAGTCACCTCTGAAAGTATTGAAATGGTAAGGCCAATTCTGCCACCACAGATATCTATCCACACATCCCTATATACATCCATCCATCAATATACGGTATATACATCCATCCATCCACCCATCCCAATATACATACATACATCCTTTCATCAATATATACATCCATCCATCAATATACAGTATATACATCCATCCATCCTCACATTTCTATATATATCCATTCATCAATATATACATCCATCAATCAATATACAGTATATACTTTCATCCATCCCAATATACATCCATCCATTAATATACTGTATATACATCCATCCATCAGTATACAGTATATACATACATCTGTCCAACCATCCATATATGCATCTATCCATCCATACCTACATTCATAATTTGTTTTTATTTGTTGTCACAGTGTACAGTATTAGTCTAGGGGTGGTTTGGTATAATCTGCTGGAGATGTCCTGTTAAGCGTCTTTGGGTTTCCATTTGGCAATCAGTCTTTGTTATTGTCTTATACTTGCGCTGTGGCCTAGACCCTTCATAACTGGTCGAGTGAGGAGTTTTCAGGCAGGCCATGCACTACAGCCGTGTTGCCCGGAGAGGGTAATCTGGAGGAAAGGTGTAAGCAGGTAGTGCCCTCCTGTCAGCCTTACTGCCGAACAGCCCACCCCTACAGCCTCTAACCCTCACGAGTGTGATGAGCGTGACCTTTCTGTCCTTAACCTGCATCTCGCAACAATGATCCATAAACACAATTCTTACATCTCTTTAATAACACATATTTATATCCTTTTGGTAAGGGTCATGGAGGGATTCAGACTGACAGAAATAGAAACTGAGTTTTACTGTATTTTGTTGTTCACTGTCTTCACTTACTGTATAACTGCAAAAGGCCTACTATCGTCATCAAGGACTGTCATCTTTCTTTCCTTTTTAACAGATGAATGTTTCGATTAAAAATAACCATCATATAAACTATATGCATGTCTGTGTAGTGTCTAGTAAGCTGTGATAGGAAATAACAGAAGAATGCACAAGCTTTGTGAATTGCCTCTCTGCTGATTTCCCTCTCTGTATTGCACTTCCTGTCATCTTCATTCTTTATTAATGTTGTTTATAGTTCATGACATGTTTGCTTGGTTTAGTCTGTGAACTATGCCTCTGATGGTATGATTTTGGTTGTGTAGGCTGCCCAGGTGGTACTGATATCTCTCTTTGAGCTAAACACACCTGAATTCACCATGCTTCTTGGAGCTCTGCCCAAAACATTCCAGGATGGAGCCACTAAGCTCCTCCACACCCACCTGAAGAACTCCAGCAGCACCAGTGGAGTGGTAAAGGCCTTCTTGTCTTGCTTCTAAAGCCATGCAGTTATTAGATAATGTGATGATAAAGTGATTAGATATGGTCACTTGCCATCTGGTCGTCATCTTTGTTTTTACTCTACATCCTGTCATCTTGTATCTTAATATTTTGTGTCCTAGGCAGTCTTGATGTTTGCTTTTCCACTTGTGCAACTAAGTGCAGGTTTATGGATTTATTTTCCTTTTTGTCTCATTCATTCAGAGTTCTCCCAGCAACACAATTGGTCGTACAACACCCAGGCATCCGTCCAGCAGGACGAGCCCCCTCACCTCTCCCACTAACTCCTCTCACACTGGCCTTTCACCAAGGTAACCTTACTCTCCCTCTTATTCACTGTTCACTGGCCAAATAATGTATGTTTGCCATTTAGATATCGAGGTGTAGTGGATATGGCAGGTTACATGTTCTTGGTTTCTTTAGCCTCTTTCATATAAACTTAACTGGCTTTAAACTGAGTTGGTTTTTTTCCATACATGCTTCAGAAATGTAGAACTGTATCAAATCACTTGTTTACCGTAAACCTACAGAGGCTGATTTTCATCAGACCTTGACTAGTTTACCTTCATAAGATTGAGCGGTTTAAGGTTTTTTTCCTCCGATAGGTCAGTGAAACTGTAGCCCTGTTGACAGTTTGTACATATTTAATCAGTTCTAAACTCCTTAACACTTACATAACACAAACACCAACCTTCCAAATAGCCTTTTTTCTCTCTTCCTGTTCTTCCTTCCATACCTCACTCTACCCCCCCCTCTAATCTCCACTCCTTTTCTATTCTCACCCCCTTCATTTCTCCTGTCCTGTTGTTTTTACTCCTCTCTCTTGTCCTTTCCTGTGCATTCCATTTCCTCTCCTGCATCTTTGTCTCTCTGTCTGTCTCTCTCTCTCTCTCTCTCTCTCTCTCTCTCTCTCTCTCTCTCTCTCTCTCTCTCTCTC
>JAOUQZ010000047.1:11297657-11308080 GCA_028564935.1 Neosilurus hyrtlii
TCTCTCTCTCTCTCTCTCTCTCTCTCTCTCTCTCTCTCTCTCTCTCTCTCTCTCTCTCTCTCTCTCTCTCTCGCTGATCTTTGGGCACAGTCGGTTGTGGGGTTGGAGTGTCGATGGGTTCTCAAAGCACCCAGCACCTCCTCCATCTCAGCCCTCACTCCCTGCCCCTACCCTCAGGGCCCTGCACTGCGCATTCTCCCCCAGGTAACTCAGCCACTAGGTTATAAAAGCGAGGGGGACAGCATGAGTGCGAAGACCCCTCCCACTCAGGACAAGCCCGATCACAAAAATTCTAGAATTTTTTCTTCTATGATTAAGAATTGCATTTATAAAATCAGCCTGAAAACATTTAATTGATTTGAAAAAGTTAAGTAATGGCTCTATATTGTAGTACATTGGATTTGGAATGAATAACGTTTGATTGTTCTCAGTTCAGCTTGTGCTGAGGAGTTCCAGATTTCCTGTACGAGTGCATGCCCTTTTAATCAACTTCAGTATTAGGAAAAGCATTGAAGTCTTGTTCTTCAGTTTACCTTATTGCCTGTATTATCACCCATTACTATTTGGCAAAAACCATGATCCTCACTCTTCAAAATGAATTCATGCTTTGTACAACACCGACTTTCATTTCTTCTTTCATTTTTCTGGACAGTAGTATGCTGGAGTATGACACAGAGAATTTGAATTCTGATGAAATCTACAGTTCGCTGCGGGGCGTTACAGAAGCCATCCAGAGTTTTAGATATCGCAGTGAGGAGGACCTCAACGAGCCCATCAGACGTGAAATGAAGAAGGACGATGGGGTAGTTGCCCTCAGAACATCTGAACTTTCTTAGTTTGTGTGCTACAGCTGTGTTGTGTACCGTATTCTGATGTGGTTAATAACTTAGACCAATCAGCCAGAACATAAAAACATTATCACCACTGATAAAATTGATTAGTTTGTACTATGCAGGAATGGCACAGTTTGATCGATCTGCTCTCTAGAGATTAAGAAACATTTCCCCCAGTGGACGATGGAGCAGGCAGCATCGTTTTCATATTTTAAAATGACAGTGATTGGTTTGTCTTGTTTCCATGTTGTATATACTAAATCTTTGAATACATTGTACAATGCTCTTACAGAGCACAGTTTACTTCTATTTCCATGTAGTATAGACTGAGTTTAAAAACATAAATGGCGGATGTCACTGAATTGACCTCGATGTTCTGTTTCTGGGAATATTCAAGGACATCCACCTCACTTTCAGCGAATAATTATTAGTTGTTACAGCAGCACCTGCCAAGGAGTGGAATGTATTAGGCAGAAAGTGAACAGTCAGTTCTCAGAGTTAATGCGTTGGTAGCAGGAAAAATAAGCAAACATGGATCTTGGTGACTTTGACCAGGGCTACATTGAGATGGATAAACAACTGGGTCTATTCATCTCCAAAATGGCACGTCAAAATAGGCTGTTCTTGGTATACACTACTAAATGATCTGGAATGAGTGTCATTGACAGGACTTCCTAATTGCATATCAGTCAGGTGGTGTTAATGTTATGGCTGATTGGTGTATAATTATTATGGCATTATAGTAAACTGTCTTTCTATTTAATAATATACAGAATATATAATATTCTAATAGTACAGTATGGTGTAATGTTTCTGGAGTGTGTTATTTTTTCATTTGTTGTTATTATTTTTTTTACTTAATTTTGTTCCATTTGAGCAGTGGGTTTAATAGCACTGCTTGCATTCTTATACCCTGTGCATTTATTGGTGGCAACACAACTTTCTTTCAGGTTGGCAGGGAGATTGCATCACCTGGATCAGATTCTCGCCTAGGCTTGGATATAGTTGAGGGAGGACGTACTGCCTTGGATAATAAGACATCCCTACTCAACACTCCCTCTCCACGCTCTTTTGCTGGGCCAAGGACACGGGAGTTTGCACCATATGGATATGGGGACACCATTGGTGGTTATGACAAAAGTGCTTTGAAAGAGGCTGTCTTTGATGATGACGTGGAGCAGTTCCGTGACTGTGAGTTTGCACTCTGCCGTTAATGAAATTGTGCTCTGCTCACCTTGTCTGTTCCATACCACTTCATAGTCATTGCAGTCTCTGTTAACTCAAAGCTACATTTTATACAGCATCAAAAATCAATCCTAGTGCAGAAAGCAAGCTTAAATAATGTGCTTCAGATCATATCAGATAACTTTAAAAACATGCAGGAACAAGTGAAGACTTTTAGCTTTGCAGTCTGTGATATTTGTGTTGCTATGCAGAAACCGCCTAAGCCATTAAGCCACAAACCAAGCAATAGGTTCTGTCCCCTTAGCATGTCTAACGTAATATACATGAACATGCTCTGATCTTATTGGAGTAGAAGGAATGCTTAAGAATGATCAAGAAAATGAAGATGGAATGGTTCAATTATAGAAGTAGAAATGCAACAGAACAGTAACATTGAAAAATAAACACTGATTGGATAGCAGAATGAAAAATTCTATGTACTTTATCATCAGATATAACTTGCCATGATATAGAAGTAGGCATGAGCTTGAAGAATGCAGAAACAGGTTTATAAAAAACTATATAGGATTTATGAACAAAAAAGAAATGAATTGGTAAATGAATTTATGAATGAATAAGAATTCAATATAAGCAATTCTACTCTCTTTAAGGAAGAAGGATTTGTGTACTTTTCAAGTGTACTCTTCATAAAGGCATGACCGTGGTAGTAGGGGGGATTTGACGGAGTGTCGTTGGTTTCACCTAGTAGTGGTCATCACATCCCTGCTGTCCTCCCTCCTCCTCTACTTCCCTCTTTACAGGCCGTCGACAGGAATGCAGTGAGAACAAGATGGTGCTCTCCAAAGGCTTTGCACCTGGTAAAGGCCGGCTCAGTAGAATAACAGATTACTCCTCTATGCAAAAATAACTTCGGCATTACTGTCCTTTCCTTTGTCAGTCTGTTTCGTTCCATGTTTTCCATTTACTGCATCTCATCTTTGGTGGCATGGCTTCTTCTGTGCTTCAGTCACTAAAATTGTCTAGTGACTTAATATAATAAAACCTTTGGTAGTGGCTCTGTATTATTGCTTTAACTTTTTCTGCCGTTATGTCATTGCTTTTTTCCACTTTAGGCTAAAACTAACAGATTGAACTTGCATTTATGTGTATAGTATAATTAGAAAAATACCTAGCTTTACAACCATGAGTATTAAAATCCCAGGAAATACTAATCCTAGCTGTTTATTAGTGTTTACTAATTGCTTCCTGCTTTAATATAGAATCCAGTAGCTAAATGAAGGAAAATGTCTGGACTCTTCCTTGGTTTGACTTCCATTTTGACTGAATTTGCTTTGGCTTACTTAGACCTGGTGGCAGACTTGCTGAAAGAGCTGTCCAATCACAATGAACGAGTAGAGGAGAGAAAAGGGGCACTGGTGGAACTTCTGAAGATCACCCGAGAAGACAGCCTGGCTGTCTGGGATGAGCATTTTAAAACTATCCTACTGCTGCTCCTGGAGACATTAGGAGATAAAGATGTGAGACCTTACCTAAACAGCACGTTACACTTATCTGTTATATATACATTGATCGTAATCTAGTTTTACAATTCTGATTCGGCTGTCCTGCTGTACAGTGTTTCAGTATGTGTGTAGAGGATTCCTTTGTATTTTACCTGCACGGTTAAAGAGAACAATACTAGTTGCGCTGTTCTGTATACATGATGATTTTGTAGTCATTTTTGTTTGTTTGTTTTACAGTAAATAGAGTGCACTAATTCTATATAAGCATTTGTACTGCAGTTCAGTGCCTCTCCTGACTGACTGACTAGGTATTTGCTTTCTGCCCTCTCTTTACAGCACACTATTCGAGCTATGGCTCTGCGTGTTCTAAAAGAAATCCTAAGGATTCAGCCAGCCCGCTTCAAGAACTATGCAGAACTCACAATCATGAAGACCTTAGAGGCTCACAAAGACTCTCACAAAGAGGTTACAAACACTTTTTTTCTTTTAGGTTCCTTTGATCATTACTTGTCTTGGGTGGTGTACATTTAAAATCAGCTTTTAATTTTAGATAACCTATATCAATTATCTGGGGCTTGCTAGGCTTTATTTTATTATTCTCCACTGAATATGTTTGGCTCGTAAATGCAGAATCACTTTATGCCCAAGTTAACACAGACCTTATTTAGGAAAAACAAGAATATTTTGTAATTAAATCTACATATGTCACTGCATAACTCAAGAAAAACCATGCATTGAATGAACAATTAACCAGCAGGTCACTAATCCTAGGCAAAAGTCAACACCTGCACCAGTGGAAACGGAGCACTTAGGTTACTGCTATTCAATGATGTTCACACACCCAGCACCTAAAACAGATGACTAAATGTATAAACCATAGGGTACACCAGCACCTCAAAGATAAACACCCTGATAGTTTATCGAGAATCATCCCTGTATTTACTTATCTTGTTTAGTCCATAATTGTTGAAAACTGCTAAATTACTAAGAAGTTTATGTATACATCAAAATGTCATGTCTTTTATCTTGAATAAAAGATTAAATAATTAAGGAAAAATCCATCAAATTAAAGAAGGGTTAATTTACTGAAGCTTAAATAGGGCAGTGGTAGCTCGGTGGTTAACCCTCTGGCTTACTGATCAGAAAGTTAAAGGTTCAAGTCCCATTACCTGTTGGGCCCTTAAGCAAGGCCCTTTACCCTCAACTACTCAATTGTATAAAGGAGATAGAAATGTAAATCACTCTGGATAAGGGTGTTTCCAAATGCCATAAATGTAAATGGATAAGTAAATAAATTTCTCCCTGTTCTTACAAGGTGGTAAGAGCTGCTGAAGAGTCTGCATCCACACTGGCTGGTTCCATCCACCCTGAGCAGTGCATCAAGGTGCTGTGTCCCATTGTGCAGACTGCAGACTATCCTATCAACCTGGCAGCTATTAAAATGCAGACCAAAGTTGTCGAACGCATCGCCAAGGATTCTCTTCATCAGCTGATGCCCGACATTATTCCTGGCCTATTACAAGCAAGTTTCTAATACTCTTCTTGGCTAATATTTATACTCACTGATCAAATGTAAAATTAATATTAATAACAATAATAATAATTATAAATACCTTAAGATTACCAGGTGTCATGAGCCACTATCTTTCCCAGGTAATCACAGCAACATAGCAATCACTACTATATGTTCCAGAGAGATAAAGGTGTGTCCAAAAAGCAATACAAATTTCAAGCATGTTCAAGAGTGATCAGTGGAAGTGGAATATAAAGCAGAAGGTGTTGTGTTTATCTTAGCAATCAGTTATTCAAGATTACTTTGCTTATCACAGTGTTATATTTCAAACACATGTTAAATGATCATTTTGGCACCTGACCATGCAGTGCAACAATTGGTATTTTGTGCTGCACTGACAACACTCGATAGCAGAAAGCTCTCACACCTGTTCCCTTTATACATTATATCTGTACACATCATTTATTATTTACTCTGTTATGATGTGGGAGCATTTTGATCCTGCCTGATCATCTTTATCCAATGATAAACCATTTATTTCCTAATGGTACTGGTCCAGGGTGACAGTGTTCCTGTCCACAGGAGATAAGGACCCACTGAATGATTTAATAAGTGTGAAAATTCATGTGATATTGTGCAAATGATCTGCAGTGTCGTCAGATTTTCTCTTAACTGGACACCTATGGGAGATTGCTGAACAAAGTGTTAAACGGAATGCTCTACCTCCATCAATCAAAACTCAAAGAAAAATATTTTTAGAAGAATGGTGTTCATTCCTCCACTGTAGGTTAAGTGACACTGTAATCTGTGCTGTGTGGCCTAATAGTTTGGTGACTGGTCTATACAGGGTTGGTTAGCTATGCAATAAATCGGTGTGTCCAATCATATCCGCAAAGGGCCGGTGTGGGAGCAGGTTTTCATTCCAACCAAGCAGGATGCACATCTTACACCTGTTTAAACTACTGATCTAAAAAAAAAAAACCCAAAAAAACACTGGATCGCACAATGTTTCAATTTTGAAGCCAGATGGAGTCGATCTTAGTGAGTCCACTTTGCTATAAGACCTCAATATGGATTAGTACAACTGGAAGCCAACACAGATCAAAAACTGAGGGTCAGAATATGTTGAGTGTCTTGAATTCACATGGTTTTACCAATAATTTCACTGATACTTGTAATTAATTGAATGTTAAAAAATGTGGAAAAAAGTATTTAAATTAAATGTACATTTTTGATGTAATTATTTCCATTTCCCCATCTTTTCATGCCATTGGAGTATAGCTTTCTACAGTAAAGTGGTCTCACCAAGATGGCAGCACTCTGGCTTCAGTTTTCCTGTGTTTTTCGCTGTATGCAAACAGGATGTGCAATACAGTCCTTTTTTTTTTTTTAGATTGGTGGTTTAAACAGGTGGAAGGTGTGCTTCTTGCTTGGTTGGAATGAAGCCTGCACCCAAGCCAAGATAAGATTACACACCCCTGATTTATGGCATATACTTTTACTTTATAGTAATAAAACCCTTCTCCTATTATACCGTAGTAAATATTATAATCTGTTGGGTTTTTTTGTGCCTGCTGGCATCATAAAGAAATCCACAGCCACATGGGTGGAGTTTTCATTTTAGGTTAGTTTTGGTTGAGTTTTAGGCATGTAGAAAAATATAAGATTATCAAGTGCCATATTTGACATTTCCATTCAACAAATTTGGAAAATCTGTAAAAATAATCAATATAAATGTTCCAAGGTGATGTAAATTACCAGTTTATGTTGTAGTGGTGCACAAGTTGGACACCTATTTTTATAAATCTGCATGTTCATATTTTCAAATTTATAAATGTCCTAAATGTAATGTAACTCCGTCACCAGACTCACACAGCTCTCCTAACTTTCCTTTGACTGTTTTGTGTTTGAATGTTTGTTTATGGCTGCAGCTGTATGTGAATATTTACATCTTCATCTCTGTCTGTATGCAGGGTTATGACAACACAGAAAGCAGTGTTCGCAAGGCCAGTGTCTTCTGCCTTGTGGCCATCTACTCAGTCATCGGTGAGGAGCTGAAGCCCCACCTGGCGCAGCTCACGGGCAGTAAGGTAGAGTCATGTGCTCATCAGCTCAAAGTTCTCTGTTGTTCTTCTCACTTCTCACTTGTACCTTTGTTTATTTAATCCCACTTCTATTGCTGTCAGTTCACTTTTGTATGGTGGCCCTAAGAGGTCAACATTGCACAGCACATTAACATAAAAATTAACTGTTAATAATTGAATATTCAGCAGACTCCTTTAAGGGAAATCTGATACCATGTGTTTGTGTTGTAGGAGATCTTATTTAGCAATCTGTAGATTTTAGACAGTGACATCGTTAACATTCTTTAGGCATTGTGTGCTGTTCTAGTGACAGTTTCATCTGTCTAGCATGTTAAAAATTCTGCCTTCTGGTTTTTAATTCCATTGAGCCATCATACTACTACACAATACTAATAATAAACATGCTAGTTTCATAGCACTAAATTGTGAAATATTTTTTTTCTCCACAGATGAAGCTGCTAAACCTGTATATCAAAAGAGCCCAGACGACCAACAGCAACAGCAGCAGCTCTTCCGACGTTTCCTCTCACAGCTAATGCAGAAGGCATGAATATCAATTCCCTACACTCAGTAGTGGGGGAAATCAGTTGTGCCTCCTTCAGACCTTTTTGTTCCTCTTTAATGTGTATTTTTCCAGATTTTCCAACACATTCTACCAATTTCAATCAGTGTTCATTTTCATTTCCTGTTCCTGATTCATTTCCTGAATGTAAAAAAAAAACAGTTTATTTACAGTGGGTTATAGGGATCACATCTTCAGATTTCTTAATTTGTTTTCTTTTAAGGAAATTATTTGATATTTAACCATTATGTAACAATGTGTTCTCTTTTTTTTATCTATAGTGTTTGAGATTGTGATGTTTTAAATTGGGAACAGTTGTGAAGGTTAGATATGTCACTTGAATCTGAATTAGTAGTAGAGGATCATTTGGCTGGCCGAGTGATTTAAATATGATTGAAAAGCTCAAGTGTGATATTAATGTTAAGCTAAAATGACAACCAAACATGTAGGACTAATTATATACATTTTATTTCAATTTATATTTAAAAAAAACATACAGTGACATCCCACCAGACCTGCACACCATGTACTACAGAAAATGAACTTAACCTGTCTTCATGTTTGTAATTGAAGCCTGTTTTAAAGTCAATGGGGTTGTTGTATTATGACTTGTTTTACTTTATTAAGATGTCAAGTAGGGTTTTATTTTTTTTTGTTTGTTTTTACACAATGTTTTGCCCTGCTGTAATGGCACACATCAACATGAACTAGGACAAACTACTGAGTGTATAGTCCATCCAGGATTTTGTCAAATTTACTGCAAATTTTGCTTCAGGTTTATAGTAAATGGCCATGTAAAATTATTTTATTGCGTTGAAAGTTCCACAAAACATCCAGTTTGTCCAGTGGCGGTCAGTACAATACTAGAGTTCCTAACATGCTCACTTGAATTGTTTGTGCGTTAGTTCCACACTTAGGTAGGTAAAATGTTAAGGTTGATATACATCTAAAATACCAGGCTGTTGGTTGGACTAAACACACTTAGCTCATCTAAGTGCAAGATATTCCTGGACCACCTTAATTAATAAAACAATTATATTCCTATTTTGAGTATTTCCTGCAAAATTCTGGATGGATTACTACATGAACACATGCTGAAGCCCCAATGACAATCTACATGAAAATATTAAATGTAAATTATTCATCATTTGAAAGTTGTAAAATACTAAAAATAATTATTTCTTGTCAAGTATGAACTCTAACAGGTGTTTCACCTTACTGCATTGAAAGAAATATGATCTGGAGCATCCTGAGTCAAAACACTGGTTAAAGACTCCTTAACTACAATCCCATCTAGACCCAGGTCTATTCTGATCCTGCTGCTAAATGAAGACTTTTCTCAAATGTGTAGATGCTAACAGATATGGTGCAATTGGCAGTGATTCCTGCTTTGAAGGAAAATTGAAATGTGGTAGAAACTTGAACACTGCCATGCTTGTTTAGAAGGTGTTGTTTTTCCTCATATATTTTTATTCACTCAGTGAATTACACTCAAAACTTTAAGTGCACACTGTTTGAAATGTGAAAAGTGCTATAGATACAGTACATGTGTCTATAGACTATGTGAAATCCCTCTAATTGGCATAATTGAATAATAGATGCCTTATCTAATGGCGAAACCTTTTACCAATTTATTCTGCAGCTTTTGCTATCAGATGCTTTTTGTACATAAGTTGTTATAAGCAAAAAAAAAGGGCAAAAAAAAACAGTGGGGTTTTGCACTCTTTTGCACGTTAGCATATAGCCTGCATGTTTTGGAACACGCCCATCTTGCGCTGCAGTGATTAGCCCTATTGTTATAGTTTTTTGAGACCTTGCCTTCTCAGTCCTGTGGTCAGTCTGTAAATACAGTATTAATGTTTTCCCCAAGCAAGGAGGCATCCACATACAAAACCTAAACAGGGCTTAGTGAGGAATCCAAAAAAATTAAGGATGTCTCTCCATAAACAAGTTCATTGTAAACCTTGGGTCAAAAGATCTTTTTTCTAACACACCAAATGTTGTGGGGTGTAGCCTCTGCAATGGTACACTGTGTTCCTGCCTCAGCTTTTTAGTAGGGCTGTCATGCTGTGATGATGGCTTGATATGGAAGACTCTTTGATATTGTCTGAATTAGGTCCAATTTAAAAAACGAGCTAACTTTGATGGAAAACTTGAGTATTAGTTGACGAGTGTGTCTCAGTAATTTGTGAAAATGTGGGGCCACAAGAAGTATTCCAGCAAAATGTTCTCCTGCACATGTTCTCACTTTGTTTTCGTCATGTAACACTCATATCTGTATTTATACAAATTCATTTCCCTTTATCATGACGATTGTACAGTTGTGTGTGTGTTTTTTTAAAGGGTCATGTGTGATAGATTTGCAACCTGAACCAGTTTGCCCCAAAATAAACCTGAAACCCTGACAGTAGTTAATGTGTGTGATTTGCAACCTGAAGTGATGTGTGGAAGGGGATGAATATCTCAGTTTTATCATATATGTGTGTGTGTGTGTGTGTGTGTGTATGTATGTATGTGTGTATATATGTATATATATATGTATATGTGTGTGTGTTTGTATATATATGTGTGTGTGTGTGTGTGTGTATATATATATATGTATGTATATGTGTGTGTGTATGTATATGTATATATATATATATATATGTATGTATGTATGTATGTATATGTGTGTGTGTGTGTGTGTGTGTGTGTATATATATGTATATATGTATGTGTGTGTGTGTGTGTGTGTGTGTGTGTGT
>JAOUQZ010000047.1:11308180-11322080 GCA_028564935.1 Neosilurus hyrtlii
TATGAGCTTAATGACTTTTCGCTGCTGGTGATAGAGACTCTCTTGTTGCAGTTATTTAGGACTTACAGTTGTGGTAACCAACCGGACTACATGTTGGACTGTAATGAAATTTGATGAGGGGTTTAGAAATGGTCACTACAGGGTTACAATAAAATAAGAATTTCATCGTGGCTTGAGGTGTCGTTCAAATTCCATAGAGAATGAACGGAAAGAGTTCAACCTGATTTATGTTTCTATCATAGCTTTTATCTTCTCTGTTCATTCTGTAAAACAGTGAAAAACTTTAAGCTGCAAAGAAAACCTGTCAAGAACCACCTTTTAACATACTTAAACCATGTGGACAAATAACCTGCAAATGGTACAAATTCAAATAACCTGTACAATATATATATATATAAAAGAAAATAAAAAAAACACTAGATAACGATCATGCATCATGTTTAGCAGTAAAAGCTAACCTACATGTGAAATCACCAATGAAAACAATTATACAATATAACCACAAGTTATCTGTGCAAGACTTATAGAATATGAATCAGAATTGTTTGTAGAATGTAGAAATCTTTTCTGTCTGGAAACATGCATTTATCTCTCAAACACAACTGTACTTTAATAATCTTTTTTCTTTCAAGAAGGAGAAGCTTTTCTCAGACTTTACCGCTCCAACATGAATCTTTTTCAAACTCTCCATCCATCCACATTGTTAAACAAGGAGTTAAACCACAGTTGAACGTAATTTTATGAATGTTTGGGCTATTAAAATGTTAATTTCTACCCTTGGTACACACACACACACAAAACATTACAGATGCTTTTAACAAGGACAAACATGCGTGTGGTTACAGCACAGTTACACAAACATACAGAGGATTTTTTTTTTAAACTTATCCCAAAAGTAATTAAAATCAAAAGAAAAGGAAAGATTTTAATGTACATGCTCCATCTTCTTACTGGCCCACATGCTGGGATACCGGTCCCAGTCTTGAGTAAGGGTTTCCTCCATTTAACCACAGTGTCACCCATCTGGTTCGGGAAAATCTGTTTAGGTTAGCCACATAGCACCTTCTCACTCCGTACTAACCTCATGGCAAGGGTTGTCTATCAATTCTGTGCTAAAAATTCCCAATTTGCATTTAAGCCTTTTTGAGATCAGGATCAACAATTTCAACAATTGAAGTCGAGCATCACTTTAAAAAGTAGAAACTTGAAAATAAAATATACGTATCTCAGCTTCACGATGTTTCCCCTTTCTGTCACCGTTTACTGTTAGGTTTCACATTTTCATTTTGTATATACTGAATTTTAAGAGAAAAATATGCAACTGCATTGCATTTCAAACTAAGGAATTCCCACATGCTCAATTTTAGATACCCCACCACCCCCCACTCAGATATTACCTTACCTCATGAGGCCTGAGAAGAACAGTGGACCACAGCACAAAAGCTTGTGGTCAGCAATGGTCTCTCTATTATTTTCAGAAGTTTTGGTATAAGGAAACTTAGGATTGGTCAAATGAAAGAAAGTGCTACATGTAGTTCACACAGGATAGGCTGGTTAGAGTTTAGTCTTGAAAGGAAGTGTGGCTAATTCTAATGCCTTCACTCTACGCAGGGTCGCTGTTTCCTACATGTTCTTCTTTGTTTACAGAAATAAAAGAAAACAGAGTGTGTGCCTAACACCTAACACCTAGACATCTACAATGAGCAGGTCTAGTGGCAAAGAAAAAGTCCCTCTGATGACATGAAGAAACCTTGAGAGGAACCAGACTCAAAAGAGAAATCCATCCTCATTTGGGTGAAACCTGATAAAAATACAATACAACGGTTTCCTCCCACAGTCAGGACATGCACGTTAGGCATATTGGCTGTTCCAAATTGTCCCTAGGTGTGAGTGTGAATAGTGTACGTGTTGCCCTGCTTAGATTGATGAGCTTAGGGAGTGAATGAAATCAAAATTCAAGCACATCAGATAGAACCACAAGACTTTAAATACTAATCCCAGCCACTGAGTAAAAGCAGCCAAGACAAGCAGACTGATCGACTTATGTTAGAATATAGATCAGGATATATATCATACACATACATATACATACACATACATACACATACACACACATATACATACACATACATCAAAATATAGAATTATTGTGTTGATATAGACAAACAATAAATAGGAAACTATTATTTATAACTATTATTATTATAAATTATTCAGATATAGATAAATCAGCATATATAGATATAAACAATAAGTAAAAAATGATATAAATTATACAGATATCGATAAATAAGGAACAGTTTAAATATATACATATGTTTATATATACAAGAAACAAAAAATATGGATCACCATCAGGAGTGAAAAGCTTCCAAGATGAGAACTCCAGCCAGTAGAAGCACATCAGGACCGGATCATACAATTCAGAGCAGAAGGATGAGGATCACTGGTATCTTAGAAGTAGCATGAGTATCTCAACAAAATCACAAAGATGGAGTAAGAAAGCGAGAGCTTGCTAGCTATACTCATAGCCGTGTAATGTTTAAAGAATAGTTTGTTTAGTGCTGAGTGCAAGTAGGGACTATTAACAGGCTATTAACAAAATACTTGACTAAACAAATTTTCAGCCTAGTCTTAAAGACAGAGACTGTGTCCAAGTCCTAAACACTAACTGGAAGGCTGTTTCATAACTGTGAGGCTTTGTAAGAGAAAGCTCCATCCATCCAGTAGTCTTTATTCAAGGCATCAGTATCTTTAATCAGCTTTAATCAAGGCATCATTGTGCATGTTGAATAATGAATGACAATGAAGTTTGCCAAGATAATGTGGCACAAGACCATTCAGTGCTTGATAGAATAAAAGTAGTATTTTATATTTAATTGGGAGCCAGTGCAGTGTAGATAAAATAGGGTTGATGTGCTCATATCTTCTGGTTCTAGTAAGGACTCTTGCCGCTGCATTCTGTGATCGGAGTACGAGTACTTCTGTCTTATCAGAATTTACTAAGAGGAAGTTAGTAAGCATCCAGTGTCTAATGTCCTGTATGCATTTCTCAACTTTATTTAGCTGGTGTCTCTCATGTGGCTTTAATGAAATATAGAACTGTGTCATCAGAATAACAATGAAGCTAATGCGATGTTCACAAATAACAGTACCCAAAGCGGGCATGTATAGAGAAAAAGCAGCGGGCTTAGAACAGAACATTAGAACGTACAGAGAAATCCAAGTAAAATAAGCAGCGAGACACAGCCTTGGTCAGAGGCCAGCAGTGAGTCATTTAATACCTTTAACACCTTTGTTGTCTCCGTGCTACAATGAGACCTAAATTCTAACTGATACAAATCATTAATTTTATTACTGCATAGACATAACTACAGTTTGACAGGGTTTATATGCTGCATTTTTTTTCTAAGATCTTGAAGATAAAAGTGAGGTTTGATAATAGTCTATATATGGACAGCTGGCAGGACTCGAGGTCCTCAGAGGTTTGATAATTGCTAGTTTAAAGGATACATAGCCATGCTCATGCACATAATGTGAGTGCGAATGGTTGTGTGATTGTTGGCCCTGTGATGGCCTGGCGAGCTGTTCAGGGTGTACCCCGCCCTCGCCCAGAGTCGGCTGAGATGGGCGCCAGCCTCCCCGTGACCCTAATTAGGAATAAGCGGTTCAAAAAATGAATGAATGAATGAATAGCCATGCTCAGGGAAAAATTATATACATTTATTAAAGGGTTGACCACTTATGGTAGTAGCTGTTTGAAGAAACATGTAGGTACTGGATCTAGCACACAAGATGATTTTAATGAGGAAATTATTGAAATTAGTTCTGTGTTTTGAAGGGTGCTAAAACTCTAGTTGCTGATCTGATAGCTGTATATTGTTATTTACCAATTTAGTTACTGACATTTCTGACATAGTTTATGGAATTTATTTTTTGCCTGATATTTTCACATTAATAAGAAGATGAAGATGAAGATTGCTAAAACTCTGAGTGATTTTATGTTTTTGTTTTTTAGGGGAACAGACACAATTTCTATAGCATTGAACTTGACCTTGAGTAACGACTCTTTGCAGCTAGCAGATGCTCAGAATAGCATGTTAGTCTGTTCTCTGGCATTGGCTCTGGATACTGATTACTAGGCCTGTTCTAGGACTATGTGCTATGCTGCAAGAAATGAGAGCAGTACCTTCTCAAGTGAGATGGATACCGTCCCACCCTACCAGGCCAGTTTACTCTAAAAATTACATACAGCAGTTCAGTGACCATAGCCCACCCCATCCACCACATCATACTGGGATGAGGCCAGAGCATATTTACCTCTAGAACACTTAACACCTCTATAAAGGACAGTGGTGGCTTAGTGGTTAAGGTGATGTTTTACGGATCCGAAGGTCAGTGGTTCAATCCCCACTATCACCACTGTTGGCCCTTGACCAAAGCCCTTAACCCTTAATTGCTCAGTTGTATAAAAATGATCATTGTCACTCTGGATAAGAGCATCTGCCAAATGCTGTAAATGTATAAAGTTAGTAACTTCTGACTGACGAAGGCATACATCATTATCTCCAGCATGTATAACTATCTTAAAGAGCCTGCGTTTGTCTAAGAACCTAAGATAACTTGCTATGTCTGGCGCTCTGACTCCAGGGATACACCTAACTAGTGCTGCTGGTGCCCCTAAAGGACTAGCTAATTTCACGTGTCTTAAAATAGAGCTTCCTACAACCAGAGCTCTTTCAGGTTTCTCAGCGGGTGTGTCACGGAGAAGAGCAAACCTGTTCAACATGAAGTGAAAATGAGTGGTGATCCCGTGGGCAGGCCTCAGTGTTAGCTTTGGCTTTACATTACAAGTATGCTTCCATGTTATCACCCATTTGCCCTGATTTGAGGGCTATGATGCCAGAGGAGAAGGGTCGCTACCTCCACCTAAGTCACCCAGACTTTGCGCTGCAGAAACAATGCTACTCTTACTTTGACTAGCCTTCTGTAAATATATAACTGTATAATCATCTCCATTATGGAGGTAACTAGTGTACACTTATCACAAATTATTACTAATGGCGGAGAAAGAACTGCTAAACATTCTGCACTTAACACATTGAACAAGCTGAATGCCAACCATGATGCTAAGAATAAAACTTAAAAAACGATTTGTAGATATCAGCAGAGCGTCATTGAATTCCTTTGCTTGTTGCACTGAGGTGAAGAAAAGAAAGTCTTAGAAGAAAAGGGTATGCCTAAAATAACTAAAATACCAGCTAACCAGTATAGAAAATAATAACCATACTGGTATGTACTCCTGTACTGAAAATTTAATCAAAGACAGTATTATTTAGCCAATAAAATACAATAATGTCACTGTTCTTTCATTCATTCATTTATCTTCTTCCGCTTGTTCCGGGGTCGGGTCGTGGGGGCAGCAGCCTAAGCAGTGACTCCCAGACGTCCCTTTCCTCGGGTACTTCCTCCAGCTCTTCCGTGGGGATGCAAAGGCGTTCCCAGACCAGCCGAGAGATGTAGTCCCTCCAGCGTGTTCTGGGTCGCTATAAAAGGCTATATTAGGGACTCTTCAATTTAATCCCAACCTTAATAAAAGTAGGCTCAGCAAGATAACTGAACTGGAAAATGCTCTCACCCAGCTAGAGGAACAACTAGCCACATATCTTGAAGCAATACAGGGCAGAATAGTCGTGATGAACTGAACTGAACACTTTATTAAGATGTAGAGCAGAGTTCTTAATGCACAGAACAAGAAGAATATATTACTTCAGTGGCACCAGACCAAGTCACCTCTTAGCTTTAAGACTGAAAAGCCATGAAAAATACTCCATCACAGCCATTAAAACATCTCTTCGTACTCTGACCAATCCACTCGATATAATCTCTGAATTTAAGTCTTTCTACTCATTCATTCATTTTCTGAACTGCTTAATCCTAATTAGGGTCACGGGGAGGCTGGTGCCCATCTTAGCCAACTCTGGGCGAGGGCAGAGCACGCCCTGGACAGCTCGCCAGGCCATCGCAGGTCTTTCTACTCATCTCTTTATAATTCTGAAATTTCCCTTGATACAAATCCGTGTACAGATGTTTTTCCAGAAACTCAAACTAACTTCTCTGTCTAACAGTGAATCAGAGTCACTCAGTATCCCCATCTATTTAGAAGAATTTAGGAAGGCTCTGTGTAATATGAAAGAGGGCAAATCCTCAGGGTGGGATGGAATTCCACCAGTTTTATCTTACTTTCTGGGCTGTACTGGGCAAACCACTATTGGATATGATTAATACAGCTATTGATAAAGGTGCATTTAATTCTAGCACTAATACAGCTATAATTACAGTCCTGCCCAAACCGAATAAAGATTTGACTCAATGTGGCAATTACAGACCTCTTTCCCCCCTGAATGGGGACATTAAGTTATATGCTAAAATACTGGCAAATTGATTGAAGACACATCTTACAAAACTTGCACATGATGCTCAAACTGGTTTTATTAAAACTCACCTAGCATTCTATAATGTGCGTCGCTTGCTGCACATCACTAATGCAACAGGTAGTATTGCCTCCTCTTGTTCTGTTCTATCACTGGAGGCTGAAAAAGCATTCGATCGGTTATAATGAGAATACCTCAGGACCACGTTGGGAAAATTTGGTCTAGGTTTAAATTTTATAAACATGGTAAAGGTATTATATACAAATTCTTCAGCAATGTTCTGCAAAGGCATATCTGCTCTGCTCCGTTTCCTATATCAAGGGGTACTCACCAGGGTTGCCCCATTTCACCGCTACTTTTCAGAGAACATCCCACAGTACATCCCATTACTTTCTACAACACAGAACATTGAATTTCCTTATATGCTGTTGACATTTTTCTTTATATAGGCAGTGCTGGTTCCTCAATCCCACACTTGTAATTCTTTTGATTTATTCAGATCACTCTCTGGTTATAAAATCAATTCAACAAAGTCAGCACTGATGCATTTAAATTCAGCTGCAGGACAAATCTCTTTGCCTTCCCATATACCAGTAGTTAAAAGTTTCGGATACCTTGAAATAGAGAAGAAAGCACTGGTCGAAACACCCAAAGTCACTTCAAGCCCGAGAAGCAATAGTTAAAAATGGATATCCTCATAATAGATAAACTTCATTCATTAGTTTCTAAATTCATATGGAAAGGAAAGAGACCACATCTAAACCATGTAACGCTCCATCGAGGTCTACAAGCTGAATTTGATCTTCCAGACTCATCTTATTTTTTCTATCTGCAGTTAGGATCAGCCATGCAGGCATGTGGTGTCCCATGGGGGTGACAGCACTCCCACACACCCTTTACGTAAGTTAATAGCCTCAGTTTAACTTACACGGTGGATGATTTCTAAACTCTTCAATTTCATAACTGGACTATATAAATCTTTACCAGTAAAAAATACTTGAAATAGGGATTTAGATTATGTAACTGATGAAGTGGTCTGCTGGGAAAAAGTGTGGGAAAATCTCATGGACACATCCAAAAATCCTAACCATCAATTAATACACTTTACGTTCATTTGATGTACCTCAACCCTAGAAGGCATTACGCTCTGGGGGTTACCACACTTCCCAATTGCGATCTATGGTCACTTAATGCCCAGGGGACATTTATGCATGTTTATTTGGAGTGCCATGATGTGGTTACATTCTAGAAGGAAACAGTGCTCACGTTAAGATCTCTGTACCAGTCACTCCAACCTTGCTTCTGCTTAACGACAAACCTTCTTTAAATGTGTCACTGCAAAACAGATGTATTCTGTGGGCCGATCTAACCACAGCCAGGTTCAAGCTTTTAATTGTTGGTGACTTTAATATTCATTTTGATAAACCAGAGGATCCTTTAAGAGCAGCGTTCGTGCCTGTTCTAGACTCAGTAGGGGGTAAATAAGAATTTAATAGGACCCACGAATAATGCCAGCCACACTCTAGATCTAATACTAACTTTTGGATTAAATATTGGAATTAGTCACAGTCAAACTATTTCAGATCATCTTCTCACTTACAATGCATCTTAGTAAACTGATTCCCTAAACTTTAGATATGTCGTTAACTAAAACAGTAATATACTTAATTGGGCACGACTAGTCATGACTCACAACCAATGCCAAACTAAACTAAAACAGTCCCCAGGTATAATTTTAGGGACTCTCTCTCCTTTAAACAAATTAATAGGAGAGGCTGCATCTTCTGAGTGCCCATCACATAGATACGCCCGTATGCACTTTTTAGGGAGTAATTAATGGAACTTGCGAGTGCGAAGCTTCAGGAATCATATCAAGGATATTCGCTTATTGTTGTTTTGGTCCTTCTGTTGTTCTCAGTCCTACAAGTTGCCACTCAGCAATTGAACTCTCAGAAATGGGTGCCAGATCTCCTGTACCCACTGTCTTGTACCCACCTCTCGCTCACTGGGCGAACAGTGCGTGGTGAATGATGGTAAATGATGATGAATGTGGGCGAATTGAAAATCGACGATCAACAGATCTTTTTCACTTTCACAGGCAATTTTTGCAAAATCATAGTGTCATAGGGTCAGGACTGGGCTACATTTGCCACCATCATGTTTCCTTCGTGACCATCGCACTAGATACCTGAGAGAAAAATGCCCCCTTCACCACCACTAAAGAGGCTGAGCAAGGGGATGAACGGGCACCAAAGTGAGCTTGAAGACGCAGGGAAGATGCACGTGAAACACAAAAAAGGCATACAGATAGATGCATTTCGGCATTACAGATATAACGCGGTCCTTCGCCAAAACTTGGGGAAAATTTCAAACATGTTTGAAATTTCTGAGCAGCCAGACAAACCGGTGGGAATTTGGCCAACAATTCGCCCCAATTTTGCATTTGAAACACGTACATCTGCGATTCTTTTGTGAAAAATCCTGTTCTTGACGTTCACCACCACATTCGCCCCAGTGAGCAACGGGTTTTAGACAACCAAGAGTGAATCATCCAAACACAAAGCAAAACGGGACACAATTTCAGATGCACATAAATAGAACATTTAAAATAAAACATGCACTGAAACTGGTGTCATTCTTTAATGACTCAAAATGTTTACATATAATATAACAATAAATTTGATTAAAGCAGAAATTTACATTCAATTAACTGTTGCCTAATTTATACTTTATGTGCATGTATGTGCACTGCAGGAAGAGTGAACGTCAGTTTAGCGGCTCTCTGTTCATCAGCAATTATAAAAGTGCACAAGAGACAACTAGGTATATACAAAAAGCTACATATGTATACACACAAACACATATACAAAAGGAACATGATACGTTCAGGGTAAGAGGGAAAGTTTTTAACCATAAGGTCCAAGATGATATAATTTTTTATAATATTAGAGCCCTGCTCTAAACATGACTGTTACTTTGTTTTGAGTGTGTTGTATTTTCTTCCGGAGGGGAGAAGGAAATTCAGGGTGAAGTTTGGTTTGTTTATAAAGATGATAACACAAAAATATACAAACAGGCTCAACAATGTCTTTTTCAAAAAGGCAGCAAAAACACAGGAGAAAAGCAAGGCAGGACAAAAAATACTTCTCTTTTCAAAAAAATGCTGTTAGGACAGCAGACAAGTCAAAAACAACAAACACAAGCTCTCAGTTAACAAAACACAAGCAATACTCACAGTAAACACTCAAAGACTGAACAAGAACAAGTGTGAACCCAAGTGCTTAAATGCAACAGGGCCAACAGAATACAGGTGACATAAATTTATTACCATTAAACAGATACACAAGAAACAAATGGCGTCATCTGGTGGCCAAACAATAGTCCTAGTCCTGGCTTTGATAATATAATACTGTTCATTTTTGTTTGGCATTTCATAAATGACAGGGTCAAAAGCACTATGCATATAATCAAGTGGGGACAGTATAGTGGTGTAGTGTTGTGGTTAGCATGTCTACGTCACAGCAAGAAGGTCCTGGGTTCCAGGTAGATGAAGATGGTGTTTCTTTGTGACGTTTGCATGTTTTCCTCGTGCTTCAAATTCAAATTTTATTTGTCACATACAAAATTATACACAGTACAATATGTAGTGAAATACTTAGTACAACATAGAAATAAGAAAATATATAGAAAATTAAAATATACATATAAGATAAAATATAGGATACAATATATAAATATATATAAAATGCAAATGTACAGGCAATATAATAAAATATGATTTATTGCAGTGGTGATTTTTCTAGTACAAGTCTGTAAAGTGCTTGTGCAGGTTTCCTCTGCTAGACAGGAGAATGTTCCTGTGTAGCCCTCAGGAGGGTTCTCCCCTTTACACCCATGGTCCAGAGACATGAACATTAGGCTAATTGGTTGTTCCAAATTGCCCTGGGTTTGAAAGTGAATGCTGGTGTGTGTTGGTCCTGCAGTGCTCTGGTGAGCTTTTCAGTGTGTACACCACCTTTGCCCAGAGTCAGTAGAGATAGGCGGCGACCCTGGTAGGAGTAAATGCTTTGTCAAAGGAATGAATGAGTTTCACATCAGACCAGGGACTACAAATGAAAACTAGTCTTTTGGTTAATTCTTGCTTATTTACAGAAATTTGATATGCACTGTCCCTGTCAAGTAAACTAAGCGTTTGAGTTTTTGTAGAGGGGTGTGGCCGCGGTGGTGTGGAGATTTTTGATGTCTTTCCATGAAACAGGAATTTCCTATAATTCACAATCTGCCCCAAACTTGCATGATGAGGGTCATGGCCTGAACCCATCTACATGCCATATACAAGCATAGTCATGGTGCCACCTACTGACAACAAGGAATGTTATGTTTTATACTTTAATTTACTCCTCCTAGTGGTTTGACCAGATCACCCTCAAATTTGGTCAGAAAAGCTTTAAGCACTTAAAGATGCAGTTTTGTGAAAACTGTGAATTTTTGTTGAATGTAGTGTGCATGTAGTGGCACAGTGAATTTTGATGCCATGGAAGAGAAAATTCTAGCCTAAACTTCACACAGTGGTGGCCTGGTGGTGGGGTGCTGGATTACTGATCCCAAAGTCCGGCGTTCAAGCCCCACTATCAATGGGTTGTTACTGCTGTCCCCCCAGTGCAGCTAACTGGGTTATTAAAGACCAGCTAGTCTCTCACTGTCTGTGATGTAAAAGGACCATTTGATCACTGATTTTCGTCAAGAGGAGGCTGCATAGCCGTCAGCGTGTTTCTGCCCTGGGTGTACTCTGTCCTTGGCCAGGGTCGGCTGAGATGGCCATAACCCTAATTAGGATTAAGCAATGAATGAACTTCACACATTTGTTAAGAGCCCCAGCCTGAAGACATCTATGTAACAATATTTGATTGCAGGAATAGTGCCACCTACTGATACCAGGAAATGATATTTTATATTTTGATGTTCCAGCAAGTTGCCCAGATCAAATTTGTTCAAATATGTGTTCCAGTTTCAATAATGTACATTGTGATGACTGTAGTATTCATTAAACCGTGTCGATTTTGATAGCTCTTAAGGAAGAGGAAGTTGTTCTAACTCACCTCTATATATCTTGATCTGCCTCAAATTTAACATGTGGGCCCGGACTGAAGATATTTACACTTAGACATGTAAATGGAGCTAGATCTCTCGCTCAGTGCTATTAGCTGGGGTGGTGGCATGGCACACAGGATGTGATGGCCAGAAGTAGCAGATGCATTGCCACACAGTGACCACACGCACTGAAATCTAAATTAAAAGGAGGTAAGAGCTCTTAAATGGGGTAATTATTAAGATATATTGACATATGTACGGAGAACCACACCTCCACAGTAATCAGGCGGGGGTATTTTCATGCGCCTTATAAAACATATACCACTGCATCAGAATGAACTGACTCAGGTTCAGATCCAATCAGATCCAAAGTGTAAAAGCCTTTAAATTTAATAAAAAGCAGCACTTCCCTGTTCTAAAGCACCGCACATCAAAGGAACAATAAATTAGTCAGGATTATATATAATATTTATTACAGACAAAATTACAGATACATTAATTAAAAACATTTATTCTTATTGTTTTATTATTATAATGAAGGTCAAATTACAGAAAATAACAATAAATAAATATATAAATGTAAATAAAACTGATAGGCCTTAGGATTGTTTATTTCGTGAAAAATAAACCCATGTTGTATCACATAAACATGTTTGGTAGTATATAATATATTGATGATATATTGCTGTTGATCTCTGACTCGCTAAAACGCTAAAATAATAAAAATCTCAGATGAAGTTAGATCTTTAGTAATAGTAAAAAAGTGAGTTAAATTCAGAAAGAGTGACAGAGTCACTTCCAACAGGTACCTTTACCAGTTTTCATGGAATAATAAAAGGTACAACATCCTTTTAATACTTCAGTGTTGTGCATGCCACAGGAAGACAAAGTCATTCATTTATTAATCCATCAATTTGTTTATTATTTAATAATCTATGTATTCCTTCATTTATTCATTCACTCATTAATTCATTTACTTGTTCTTTAATTCATTTAATAATTATTTATTCATTCACTTATTCATTCATTTATTTAATAAGTCATTCAAACTCATACTGTCATTGCCCACATGGGCGCTGAAGTCTCCCAGGACGACGAGGGAGTCCCCAGGGGGAGCAATATCTAACACACCCCCTAAAGACTCCAAAAAGGGTGGATACTCTGAACTGTCATTCCGCGTAATCCGCGTAAGCACAAACAGCAGTCAGGATCTGTCCCCAACCCGAAGGCGGAGGAAAGAACCCCAACATGTGGGCACCGAGACAGGGGCAACAAGGATGCTCATACCGGCTTGCTGCCTCTCCCCATGAGCAACTCCAGTATGGAATAAGGTCCAGCCCCTCTCGAGATGGGTGGTTCCGGAGCCCAAGCTATGTGTCGAGGTGAGTCCGACTATATCTGGTTGGTATCTCTCAACCTCAGGCTCCTTCCCTGGCAGAGAGGTGACATTCCATGTCCCAAGAGCCAGCATCAGTAGCCAAGGATCAGTCCGACCAAACCCATGCCCTACAGGAGGTTGAAATGAGCTTCCTTCGTAGGGTGGTGGGGTGAGAAGCTCTGTCATCCAGGAGGAACTCGGAGTAGAACCGCTCCTCCTTCGTGTTGAGAGGAGCCAGTTGAGGTGGCTCGGGCATCTGATTAGAATGCCTCCCATACGCCACCCTGGTGTGGTGTTTCGGGCATGTCCGACCGAGAAGAGACCCCGGGGCCGACCCAGAACACGCTGGAGGGACTACGTCTCTAGGCTGGTTTGGGAATGCCCCATCGTCCCCCCGGAAGAGCTGGAGGAAGTGGGTGGGGAGAGGCACGTCTGGACCTCACTGCTTAGGCTCCTGCCCCCGCGACCCGACGCCGGAAGATGCGGAAGAAGATGAAGATGATAAATAAGTAATTCATTCAGTCATTTATTTATGTATTTATTTATTAATAAATTTATTTATTAATTCATTTGTTCATTCATTATCTCATTTCTTCTATAATTTATTTATTAATTTATTTACTTTCTCATTCATTACTTTTTTCTTCACTCATTTCTTTAGCCAGTCATTCATTTGCTAAACCGCTTAATCCTACTAGGGTCGCGGGGAAGCTGAAGCCTATGTCAGCCGACTCTGGGTGAAAGCGGGGCTACACCCTGAACAGCTCGCAGGGCCAAGACCAAGTCAGATATGTTCCTATCACTATGTCGTGAGCGCTACCAAGGCTGTTTACGGCCTGTTTTATCGGTACAGTCGGGACGGTTGATTGATTGCCCCATTCACCTTCAATGAAAAGATCACTTTTATTCATTTATTCATTTTCTGAACCGCTTATTCCTAATTAGGGTCACAGGGAGGCTGGCGCCCATCTCAGCCGACTCTGGGCAAGGGCGGGGT
>JAOUQZ010000047.1:11330123-11349923 GCA_028564935.1 Neosilurus hyrtlii
TCTCTCTCTCTCTCTCTCTCTCTCTCTCTCTCTCTCTCTCTCTCTCTCTCTCTCTCTCTCTCTCTCTCTCTTTATTTCTGTCAGTAGTTTGAGTTAGAGTGTAACCAGTTGCCTGTCACACAAGTGCAGAGACATTTATGTGAACAACAGAACAAATATTTTATGTGTTGCTCACATCTCTGAAGGAGGCAAACAAATCTTTCTTCCTCTTCTGCAGTGTTCTCCGTGGCCAGATGGACCATCCATCAGTCGTGTGAGCAGTAGTTTGTCTCCTTTGTGCCACTTCTCTACTCACAACTTTACAGATGGGTATGTTTTCACTACCATTAGACAGTGTTGGTGTCTTGTGGATGGTGAAAGACAGAATCTCCATAACAAATTGCTTATTTTTATCACACCTTTAAAGTTCGTCTCTTTGCTCTTTAAAAGTTAGTCTGATTTTTATCATACGCTGAAGAAAAACTGAGTTCTTAATATATTATGGTAACCGCCAACAGCGGTTTAACTTTTATCTGGGGGAACAACTTATGATTGGGGCTGCATAGTGGCATAGTAGTAGAAAAAGTTATGATTGTTCACGTTCTGTATATTGATTTTTTTCCTCTGGATTCTGATAAGGAACTAAGCTAGTCCTTTTACACTGATAGAGATGATAGAGACTCCTGTCTAAACCAGCGGATGGAGCTACTCCTGCCCAGCTGTTCTGCTGTAAGTATGATAACCTGGTCAGAATGTTAATGTACTACTGTTTTATCTTTTTAGGCATGTGTTTGGAGACAGTGGGTGCTACCCTAATTACAGGGACTCTTCTTCTTTTTGCAATGTAGCAGCTTGTGCCTTCACTCTCCCCTCAGGAAGCACAGGAGTGGCTCCACCAGAACAGGTTCTCATCTTTCTGTAGGCGTTTCTCCAACTTCTCAGGTATGATTTGGTAATATTTCTCAATTGGATGTGTCCTCTAGGTTTCTGAGACCCTTATGGAGATTGTATGCTGTATTCTGGATGAGCATTACAGGTGCTGATTTGGTTAAGATGAGCAGGAATGACTTTGTTCAGATTTGCGGTCCGGCTGATGGGATCCGCCTGTTTAACACCATTAAAGGGAGGTAAGTCTTTTAAAGGGCAAGTTCCATATGACCGATTACACCCAAACATATATTTGATGAAGCCTGTAACTGTACTCTGTTGTTGAATGCTGCAGGTGTATTCAGCCACGCCTCACAGTATATGTTTGCCTACAGAAGAACAATAATCAGCCAAACAGCAAGCCATGCAGTGATGATGGTAAAAATAAAATCATTAAGTATAAAATGTTTTTAAAAGACTGGACTGGAATAACTACAAAACCTATTCGATTTCTATGTGCTATATAATATATGTTCTTATTTTTCCAAAGTGTACTATGCCTTGTCCTTGGAGCACTTAACTCTGTTTGAGCTCACAGAGAAGATAGCAAGTCTATACAGTGTTCCAGTACAGCAAATCTGCCATGTATACAGACAAGGGCCAATGGGGATATACATCCTGGTTTCAGATGAGGTGAGGTGGTAAAGAATCCCCCTCTATAGTACAGAACTGCCTATGCTGTTATAAAATTATGTTCACTTTCGTACCAATCAGAGTTGAGCATTTTTCCTTGTTGTGGCATAAAGGAAAATTAACAACAGGGTGATGCTAGGAGTAACTGTTTTAGTTACTGTGTAGGAGTAATTGTTTTTTTCTTTTTGTACCACTTCTTTGTTAATTTTGCCCCCACAGATTTTTCTTCCCTAATTTAGATGTAACCAAGTCCCTCCCATCAAGCATGGGCTTCCTATCATGCAACCAAAAGTGCAAAAGTCCTCCGTCATTCACATTTTCAATTAATTTTAGCTGATTTGGAGGACTCTTCCTATTAAAAAAATATACTGACTGTAAAAAGCACGGTCATAGTAGACACCTTTTTATATTAATGTTAAATGAACATCTACTGACGTTTATCTTTTGTTCAATGAAAAAAAAAATTGTAGTCTAATTATTATTAGTCCTAAATTTTGTGCTATATCCCATCTCAAGTCCTTGAGATATAATTGTAATTACAGAAACACCAGCGTATTCTAATGAGCAGAGTAATATTAGCTGAGTGTGAGGTAAATACAATTAAGCTCCAGAGCAAGGCCTTGATGAATTGACTGAGCTATGTCTGGAAATTAAGTGTACAGACTGAACTGGTGAGGTTAATTTATTATTGTTATTTACTGTATGTTACATGTTTGCTTTCCCGAATTTTTGGGATTGATTTTGCAAAGAATAAGGTTATGTGATGAATACAACATGAATACAGCATGAGAAAGACAAAACATCAAAAGAATGACTTTTGGCTGAGAAAATGTTACTGACTAGTCTATACAGAGAAATTCCTGACTGTTCATCAGCCAATCAGGTCAAATGTACTATCATTAGCACATAATAAATACCTGTTATCTGAATTAATGTCTAAGCTGTGCTGTTACAGAAGATTAATATGCACGTTTTGAACACTCAAGAAGTTAACAGGTTGATAAGAAACAGAAGGTATTATTAGTACTTAACTGAGTTAAGTTTAAACCACCTTATTATTAATGCACCTAAAATTCCAATATCACCACCACTGAAGGCTTGAAAACTGTTCTTTCAGTTACACTGACACCCTTCAGTATACAGTAGACTTGTTTATATACTGTATCAAGCCATTCCAGTGCCTGAGCAGACTTGGAGGCTCAAGTATTTTCTCTTTTATCAGAACCATAATCATGGAGGTCATCTCTACATCGAGCTACTAATTATCAGACTGGCAGAAACTTCCTAATGAGATTCTCCAGGTTTACTAGTCAGCAGTAATCATTAGATACCTGAAATTTATTGGGGTTTCTTGAATTCCCCAGGTTTTGTTCCTATCATGCACTTGTACTCAGTCACATTCTTATTTTTCAGATGATAAAGAATTTCACAGAGGAAACAAGATTTATAATAAGTGCTCTAAAAGGTACTTCACAGCCACGAACCTTTATATTAGCACTAGAACATTTGAAGATTCCTTAAAAGTAAATATTAAACAATATCTGTTAAAAATTTTAATTGAATGGTATAATTATTTACTGTTCTAATTCTAATAAACACAATAAATAAATACAATTGAGTGTCTTTTGGTTGTTTAATGGTGTCTGTTCCACTTCTTCAGTGATGATGGATGAAAGTAATGAGGGCTACCATTTTCTACTGAAATGACCCAAAATCGAAGCTACAGAAACATTTCAGGTAAAAAAAAAAAATCCTTTTTTAAAATAGATACATAAATTGGCTATTTTTACCCAATATGGAACTCAGTAAATGAATTTTGTGACGAGTGACCAATAAGGAACAGATATCTTATTGTAAATAATAGATTATATGTAGCATGTCTGAACTAATCTCAGTAGTACTCAATAAACATTGAAGCATTTAATGGAAATAATTTAAATCTGAATTGTTTTAAAGTTTGCCTTCCAGATCTGGTGTGCTAAAATTGATGCATTAAACAATATGAATGTAAATCCCATGTGCAATCTACATAATGCGTTTCTTTTTACAGTGCTTAGATCAAGTGTGCTGTTTGTCTTCTGGAAAGCTGTATATGTGACTATAAGTTTTGTTTTTCTCCATTCTGTTACACTAGTCACTGTAGCCTGTCAGAATTTTCAAAGGTAACAAAGTCTGTAGTTCTTCACTGTAGTTATTAGTGTTAGCAATTATTTTCTTTTAAACCCTGCATTCAAATATTAAGAAATTTGTGGATTTAGTCTACTATACTGTAGATATAATTTGTTTATTTTATTAAGATTATAAAGGTTAGCATATTTATTTATATATAATAAAAAATGTTTTTTGTTGTTTGAAGGTTTTGGTCATAATGTAGCTTTCATATTTACACCATGCTTTTTAATCCTGCTCTTTGCTATGTTCACTGATGTAACTTTATTGATTTTAAAATAAAATATTTTGCTCTGTATTTTTGGTTTACGGATTTTAATCATGAATCCTGTGACACCATGCTGTTTTCTTGATTATCCTAAATGGTAAACATCACCAGTAAGAACCTATTCTTTGGTTTCCAATCAGCTCAATGCTTTTTCTAATAAATTAGACTGAAAAGAATTTGTGATATCAGTGATTTTCTTTCTTTGCCTATAGCTGGAATATTTGTTTACAGAATTCTTACTCAGCTTTACTTAACTTTAAATAGCCTAACTGTCAAATATGACTGCTAAACTGACAAATGTAATAATCTCTGTATAAATGTTATATTTATATTTTCTCTGTATTGTTTGTATTTATATTTGTCTGTACTGCATAAAATCTTTCGGTTTGTCCTCATAAACTACAAAAACCTGATTAGTATGCAACTGGCCCTCAGTGTTCATCTAAAATAGCTGGTGTGAAACAGCCAAATGGTTCACAAATGACACATTATTAATACCCTGTGTTTTTGTCATGACACAGTCCTCACATCAGTTTCAGCTTTCGTTTCTTTCTTTCTCTCACTGAATGTTTGGAAAGCGAAACTGTTTCCACTGCTTCCTGAATAAATGTGAACACACGTGAGTAAACGCCCTATCACTACACACTGCCACAGCTCCAACAAATCACAACTTTGATTCATTTTCAGTGGTTATGACTCACTCAAAGCTGCTTCTGGGGTATAAAAAGGAAGTGCTGTTGTTTCAATAGGCTATAGATCTTTTAATTGTGCTCTACACTTTGGTAAGTTGAAAATGTTTTCCTATTCACTGTCATATTACTTGCTGTTAGAAGTCTGTAAGTTAAATTGCAGATGTTTCAAAGGTCCTTCCAATTAAGAGTGTTATGTATGTCTTTTTCTGTTCAACAGAATTTGTGTAAAAAGGCTAAAGTCAAATGTTCAGAATTTTATTGTTCTTGTAGTTGTAATCATTTAGACTATAGTTTATTTTAAATGATGATCATAATCCATAATGATCATAAAATGTATAATGTATCATTTAACTTCCTCATTCCATAACATGTTCATAAAAAATTGTGCTTCACTGGTCTTTTTTAATTGTTATTTTATTTGTAAATAGGCTATTAGGAAATTGTCTAGGCCTTCAAATATCTACATGGGAACAAGATCATGAAGAGGACATTTGTATCTTTCATTTGAAGGGGTTAGTAAGTTTTAACTTTTCTTTCTGTATCATATTAAACCGTGTGGTGTAATATGTGATTATATCTTTGATTTCATTTCTGTGTAGCCTTGAGGGAGTTGACTACATTTCCAGTATGGCTGCGGAAGAGGTAAATGTAAATTTCACAAGCCATTTTCCTAGTCAGAGTACTGCCTGTAAGTGTGCAGTGTTTGTTAGGATTTTATTTACATTTGCAACATTTGGCAGATGCTCTTATCCAGAGCGACTTACAATTATCAATTTTTAACCTCTAAGCCACCACTGCCCTGAAATTGCTGGGACCCTAATGTAATTGTTCATTATTATGTAATTTATTATTTTTCTCAGATGAAAATGTAGAAACCTTATGTCCTCACATTCAGTGGACTGAGCTGCATCACTTGATGATGTTGTCTAGTCTCTGACTAAAATATTTGTGGTGTGTATGTGTGTGTATATATATATATATATATATATATACACACACACACACACACACACACATACACACACAGTAAAAAAAAAAAATATATATATATATATATGCGAACCTACTTTTTCTCGATCTGCATGAAAATGCACTAATTATTTACAAACATTACTTTAGTAGCTAACATACACATATAGACACATATACATACATGCACTTAAAGAGTAATATTGCACTGTCCAGGAAGATGGTCTGAATGATGGTAATTCAGTCAGTGTATGTGATGGAGTGGTGGAGTGGCACGTTTAACAGCTTGTGGGTAAATGCTGTTCTTAAGCCTGTTAGTTTGTGTTTATAGTGTCCTGTACCTTTTTCCAGAGGGGAGTGGGGAGAAAAGATAATAATAATAATAATAATAGTTATAAGAGTACTTTTTTGTTACCCTTCTTTTTATACAGTGGTATAGTTAAAAACCTTCTGACTACATGCATACATCAGGCAAAATACTACAGTTGTTCTCAGTACAATATTAAACAGCTTACTATACACAACCATATTTCACTTGAACATTTTATAAATTCATTTAGTATATTGTCTGAACCTGGGATTTTATTATTTTTTACTTTCACATTACTACATTTGTTGCTTTACTCTACTGTAAATCTCAGTTTGACCCAAGAGATGCAGCATACATGTGTATGTGTAACTAATCAAAGTGGAAATTAGCATTTACTAACTTTTCTCCTAAACTTCTTTGAATCATATAAACAATTAATATTAGCCTCTAATGCAAAATGCAAAATTTTGTGCAAAAAAAAAAAAAAACTAAAATGAACTGGTTGCTAATATCTCATTCTACATTAGCATAAGTGATTTTGCATTGTTTCTTACTATAAATTAATAAATTCCTGTACAATATGGGCAAACACGATAGGATATACATAAAACAGAACACCTGTATAAATATTATGCTACTACGTTTCTAATTAAAATATAAGAATATAAGTCTTTCAAGAATCTAGATCTGAATTATACTTTATGGAGAACTAGATCTACAATAGATCTAGTCTAGACAGTTTGACAGACATATTCAGAAGCTTAGGCTTAGACTATATCTAGCTATTAATAGGTTAAACTCACTTGTAGAATGTTATTCCATCTCTTCTGGATTGTAGGTAGTGCTAATTATTGCAATTTATGCAATAACACTCTTTTTCTTTTGTGGATTTAGCTTTTTTTTTTTGGTACAATAGCCATGGTCTCTCACCATTCACTTACATTCTAACCATCATGTTCATGTTTCCAATGTGGCGGCTCCGTGTCACACTTCCAAATAATGTACAAACTGACCAGTCACCGTTCCATTCTAAATAAGCTGCACAACACAGCCTTACATGAGCCTTTTAAAACTTGTAAAACTGGTTTTGTGGTTGTTTTTTTAATTTTTTAAATCTTTTTTTAATAATTGTGCTGACTGTCGGAAGCATGACTAATCTGGTACTTTATATTTTTTCATTTGTGTAGAAATATGTTATAACAAAAATAATCAAACATAATGAAAGCACAGTATGGTCATTTTTAAGCCAATAATTCAATAAATGGGGGAAATGCTATATTGTGATATACACCATTACAGTGATATTAAGTTATCTATAGAAATTTTTTTTACCATACCATCCACCCCTACCAGTGAGTAATGACAGATTATTTTAAATGATAACAGGTGTGCAAGTGAGTGCTGAGGAGACAGCAAAAAGTAAGCCATAGCCTAGAAGTCCGAAGATCTCATGTGACACTAGGAGATGATCTAGTATTTGGAATGTGTTGAGTCCATGGGGGAGTGATAGATAGAGTTAGTTAGCCTTTTATAGATTTCTAGTCACTTTTGCCTTTTTTTGTCATATAACTTTGCCGCTAGAGAATAGAATAGATAGGTCTAGAATTTTTTTTTTATAAATAAATAAATAAATATAAAGCATACTGCTGATCTACTTCTGGAAAAGCTAGGTTTTTAGCTGTTGTTTGAAGACACCCAGTGACTTAGCTATCCGGACATCTAAAGGAAGTTCTTTCCACCATCTTAGTGCTAGAACAGAGAAGAGTGTTGGGTGTAAAAAGTCTATTTTTGATGCGAATAGCTTCAGGAAGCCAGTGAAGAAAGCATAGTAGTGGTGTGGTGTGGGAAAACATGGTTAAAAACAAGCCCTGCAGCTGCATTCTGGATCAGTTGCAGAGGTCGAATGGCGCTCAGTGGCAGCCATGCCAAGACTGAGTGGCTGTAGTATCTGAATGGCCTTAGTGGAAAGAAATCCTTTGGCTGTTAGAGCAGAATCAACATGATTAAGCAAGATTAGGAATATGAGACAAGGACAGGTGATTGTCCATGGTGACCGAAGGAGAGATCAAAGGGTTCTCCAGGGAGATTACAGGACCCTGATGTGGGAAGTCTTGCTGCAATTAAGCTTTAGCTGGTGAGCTGCCATTCATGATGAAATATCTGCCAGATATGCAGAGATCCAGACAAGAAAATCAGTCTGTGAGGGTGGAAAAGAAAGTTGAGTGTCATTTGCATGGCATGGATATGACTTCACCAAGGGACCTAGTATAAATGGAGAACAGAAGTGGACCAAATACTGAACCCTGGGGGATGCCAGTGGAAAGTCTGCATGGAGCGGATGTGAATCCCCTCCATGTAACTTTCTATGAGTGGCCTTCCAGGAAGGAAGCAAACCATTGCCATGACAAACTACAAATTTCAAGATTACATAGGATGGACAAGAAAGTCTTGTTGTTGACCATGTCAAATGCTGCTGAAAGGCCAAAGATGAGGAGAACTGATGACCTCTTCCAGCCAATCTTGCTGCATGGAGCTTCTCTGTGACACCCAAAAGGGCAGTCTCTGTGGAATGTGCTGCTTTGAAGACAGACAGATTACGGTCTTGGAGGTTGTTATGCAAGAGGTAGAAAGATTGGTTGGTTATAGATAGATAGTGCATTCAAGAACCTTAGAAATAAAAGAGAGAAGGGATACCAGTATGTAGTTGCTAATGTCTGATGGATCTAAAGAGGGTTCTTTCAGGATGGGTAAAACTATGGCTCTTTTGAATGCTGTTAATTTATGACTAGATGATATTATTAATACCATTAATATTATATATTATATATATCATTATATAAATTTGGTGAAGGGAGAAAGATCTTGAGAGATAGTCTGAAGCATTGTGGAAGGTACTGTGTCCAGTGGGCAGGTGGTAGGATTACATGATGGGATGACTTGCAGGATCTCTTCAGTTGCAAGATTGGAAAACTGTGCTATGGAAAGGGGAATCTTTAATGTGTAGGATAGTAGTTGGGGTGAGAGTTGGGGTGAGAGATTTTTAATCTTTCCATAAAAGTCAGACACTCAGAATAAATTATATATGTTTAATGTTTTGTCTCGAAATGGTCCATTAAAATATTAAAGTTAATTTTTTACATCATTTGAACAGTATTAATCAATAACAACTGAAAACCATTGTGTCAAAATATTGTAACTTTAAACAAAATCTGAGGTACCACTTCTTTTCAAAATCACAACAAAATGCCCATCCACAAAACAAAGTTAAGTGTGGAATATGACCTTCATTTGAGTTAATGCAGACTGTAATTCGTCTCTGCACTTATCTGATGAGCCTCCGTATGTTGTCCTGTGGGATGTTTCTCTACTCCTCCTGCAAAGCCATGATCAGTTCCTGCCTGTTCTGTGGTGCTGGTACTCGGCATCCAAACTGATCCCACAAGTGTTTGATGGGTGACAAATCTGGTGAATACACGGGCCAGGGAAGGACATTAAATACCTGCTGCTGCAGATATTTGATCATTCATTATCATTTGACAGTCGAGGCATGGTCAAAATTCCACTGCAGAATGCTATGCATTTTTGCTGAACTTCACATTCAGCTGTTGCAACAATTTTGTTGTCAAAATGACGACTTGTTAAATGCACCCATTTCTGATTATTGAGACCCCCAAACAAACTTGGAGCTGTAAAAGAGTCTAGATCTAGAACTCAAGCTCACTGAAGTGTGCCAGTGAGTGCTGCTATGGGAAATTAGGAAACTTTGGCAGTCAGGGACGATGCTGGGATGAGTAGCAGGTGGGTTGAGTTAAGATGAAAAGGTGTTGTGGAGTTTGCACAGATCTTGTGCAGCAATGTCCACCTGTTCTTTTTGGAAGGCTGTCTTGGCAGAAGTTACATCAGATGAGAATGTGGATGGGAGAGGTTGTAAGAAACCAGATCAGTTGTCATTTCTTCCATTTTCTCTCGGCTGTTCTTAGTTCTTTACAATTGCCTTACGGCGCACCCAAGAGCCAAGGAGCAGGACATGAAGTCTTCTTGGGTTTGGTAGATAGTGGGCAGAGATGGCATCCATAGATGCAGAAATTGAGGAGAGGAAGGTGTAGCAATCTCTAATGGTAGGGAAGAAAAGGAGACAGAATTTGGAAGATTAGATAGGGTGCAAGAAGTAATAGATAAAGTGGATACAGAGTGGAGGTTTTGCCAAGTGGAAGAAGAATACTGAAAGCTGGTTTTAGGCAGAATAGGTAGGGTGATGGTAAAGGATACCAAGTGGTGATCAGAGACATGGAGTGGAGTAGTAGTAATGCCGGTAACTGGCGAGGGACAGCTGAAGACAAGGTCCAGGAGATTACTTTTGTGTGTGGGAGAGCAGTTGTCACTTTATGGCCAGGATCATGGTTGTAGATGTTTTTATGGTAGCATATTGAAGGCATGTATTACAATGTGAGTTAAATGAACCTGTATGACAGCACCTATGATGTGATTAAAGTTTTTCCTATTGATTTTACAGCTTGCTAATCTTAGCTAGGAGTCAAAATTAAATTTCAAGCCACTTAGCCATTATACTCTTGATCTATATATTTTCACAACTACTTTTATTTTTAGTATACTAGTTTGCAAGTCTAGACGATTTCACAGCTGTTTAATTTCACTAATTTTTGATTCTTGGTATATTTTAATAGAAAAAATTCACTGTATATTTTATTTTAATATTAAATATTATTTGTGAAAATAATGAAATTACATATGTAGCAAACATATACAGATCAATATTAAGTCACATATTCATGTTTCATATAAACACAATCTGCTGAAACAATAGGATGATGGGCATATGCTGCTTTGCTTGAATAATGTTTCGACCATGTAACTAACATATGGTGTTATATGCTCAATTGGAAATTCTGTGTGCATCGAGCCTATATGCAAATGAGCCCTAAACGGGATCTGAATTGATCTGGAATTTTTTACTACATAGTTAACTTTATTTTCACTGATGATATTTATAAGTGAAATAAGAAATGTAGTGATTTTTTTTAAATATGCAAGAATTCATCAATTAGTGAAATTAAATTGATGTGAAATTGTCTAGAGTTGTAACTTTGTACAGTTAGATGAAAATGGCTACTTTTGTCCCTTTTGAGGTAAAGACGCAAGCAAAAACAAACAAAAAAAAACCCCATTATTTTTGGGCCAACTTCCAAGGTCCATAAATCATTAAACATAACATTATGATTTTATCATTTTTTTTCTGGTCTTTACTGGCAGCTAGTAAAGTAACTTTTATGGTTCTTTAGTAGTCTATTAGGACATACAAATCTAAAAAAGTTCACAACTATGCTTCATGGTAATTTTAGTATTTTCTAGACCGCATTACAGATTAACCAGAAATATCCAAATTTTTAATATATGGCAAAATAAATAATATGGGCCTGTCAAAAAAAACAAACAAACAAAAAAACCCAAATTTAAATAAAATAAAATAAAATAAAATAAATAAGGATATCCAGATCACAGACTGTCAAACTCTTTTCAGAATTAGGTCTCTCTCCATAAAAAGGCCAGATCTCATGAAGAAATATAAGAAATATGATATACAATAGAATCATATTTATTGAGAAATATAATAAAAAATAAAAGCTCCTGAAATTTGGTTGATATTACATGGAATGACTTTGGACTGTGGGAGGAAACTGGAGAAAACCCACGCAAGCATGGGGAGAACATGCAAACTCCACACAGAAACACCCTTTCCGGTCGTTGGGCACATCTTGCTGTAGTGTTAACCACTACGCCACCGGAGCATAACAATTTATAATAAAATTATTTACTCCAGTGAATGTGTGATAAAGTAATAAAAAGATTGTTTCTCCCTTTCAGAATACTGGACAAGAAATATTACATCTTCCTGAAGAAATCAAGGGCTGGAATAAAGAACATGTCAGAGCCTGGATTCTCAGTACGAAAGAAGTGGATGCAAAAAATACACAGATTCTCTATGATGAGGACATTAATGGACCCAGTCTTCTGTTACTGGATATAAGTGATCTTCAGCGTATTGGCTTGAAGATGGGACCAGCAAAACTAATTATTCACAGGCGAGATGAACTCAAGGCTCAAGCCTTGAACAGTTCAAGAAACCAGTCTGGTAATTCATGTAAACCCTATCCTTACAATCAATTCCATGCTGCCTACAGATACAAGGAAAACAGTATACTTGATGTACCAGAAACAGGCCTTCTAAACTACATAGAACCATGTCACGAGTACAAAGCTTTTATTAACTTCCAAAATGTGACAACTGAGGAAAAGCTGAAAAAATTCACCAGTGAAGTTATTCGATTTGCTTCTGCTTGCATGAACAGTCGTACTAATGGTACAATTCATTTTGGAGTTGGTGATTTACCAGACTTTAGTCATGGACAAATTTTGGGTGCTGATGTTGAAGACAAAGAAGCATTTGATAAGAAACTAACAGATGCGATTAGAGGGCACTTTGAACATAAGCACACTGATGTGGCAAGAAAATGTGTCAAACCACCAAGGTTTGTTGAGGTTCTTAAAACAGACATGACATCGTCAGGAAAGTATGTAATTGAAGTAGATGTTGATCCATCCTTTTTGGTTTGTAATGACAACTTCTTTCACATCTACAATGAAAAAAAAACAAAAAAATCTAAAACCACAACTGATGAGAAGCATAAATTTTTTTTTATTCGAGAAAGCAGCAGCAGCAGAAATCTTCTTGCCCAAGACTTTGCTCCAAAATTCTTAGAGTACAAAAAGCATGTTGATGATATGGTACATCTGTCTATGTTGAGGAAGGAAGCCGAGGATAAACACCTCATTAATGTTAAAAGTAGTGTACAGGGTTCTAAGCTCTGTGAGATGCTAACAGGAGGTTCACAGTCTTTGGACAAATCTCACTTTGAGCGATATGTATTAGTCATTAACAAATCCCATCCAGTTCAAATAGAATCTTTAGCTTTTCTTCTGGATATGAATCTTACAGCTGTTTTGGACTTTGATCCAGAATCTGCTGAGAATGGTTTGAACAAGCTGTTTGATGAGAGAAACACAAATGTCCATTTGCCTGTGCAGTATAAAATCACAGAACCAGTTGAGGACATTGCAAGTAAGCTGAAGCTGACCAGAACCACAAGCTGGGTTTTCTGTAATGGAGGAAAAGATGAAGCTCCCTCTGATGTGGACATGTGGGCAAAAGAGAAAAGTTCCTCCATCCGTGATGTTGTTTCATTTCTCTGCCGAAAGGATGTGCTGCCTCACAAAAAATTTCTTATCATATTCATCCTGTTAAGTGATGTTACTGATGAGCATGACCCTCTCCTTAAGACCTTCAACATGTTTTACGAGGAGCTGAATGGTGTTGAGCAAATCCTATGTATATGTGAAAATGAAAGAGCATACACTTACTGGAAAGATCTCATTGAAGCACGCTATCGAATAAACATATCTAAAAGATGCATTTATGAGCTCAGTTTTGCAGAGATCAATGGCACTGTCCTCAGTCTGTGGTCAGAAAACCGCAAATCAAGTAGATTTTTGCCTGGTGCTGGTGGTAAAGTTTTACTACCAAAGAAAGTGGAAGGCAGATTTGATAGGCTGAATATTCTATGTGTGAACCAGTGTGAGGGTGGCAATGAAGATCAACTGCAACTGGAGGAAGCTTTTTACAAGGGAGGAAAGGTGACCTGGTGGAACTTCTACTTTTCTGAGCTGCCAGGGTCAACGCCATTTATCAAGCGAGACAAGTTTGATTACATCATTAATACTATTATTCCAGATATATGCTCCCTCAGGCAAGCTTGTGTTTGTGTCAACATATTCCATATTCCTGGATGTGGAGGAACTACTCTGGCCATGCATGTTATGTGGACATTAAAAGAGAAATACCGCTGTGCAGTACTGAAAAAGAAAGATGGTGATTATGAAGAAGTAGCACAACAAATAGTTACCTTGTTGACCTTTGAGACAGTGGAGCAGCAAACCCGGCTTCCAGTGCTGCTCCTGATAGATGAGTTTGAAGACTTTGATGCTGTAAATGATCTTCAGCAGCACATTGAAAAGGAATGTCAGAAGAAAAATGTCTCTGCCAAGTCTCCCCAGGTCATCCTTCTGAATTGTATGAGAGCTGAATCACAAGAGCAGACTGAAGCAACAGATGACACTATTTTTATTGGTAACAAACTATCTGATACAGAACAAAGATTATTTGAGCAAAAGCTAAAAGAAATTGAAAAGCTTCACCAAAATGCTGAAACATTCTATGGCTTCATGATCCTGAAGAAAGACTTTTCTCCCGAGTACATACAGGGCGTTGTGAAAAATACGCTGAAGGGTTTCAACTTTCAAAAGAGAGATGCTCAACTCATTGCAGTTCTAGCACTCTTAAATTGCTACTGCAAGAGTGCAAACATGTCAGTGTCTATATGTGAAGAATTTCTTGATCTATCAACAAAGTCAGACTCAACTTCATGCAAGGTTGAAGATGGACTTGGAAAGTTTTCCACACTTGTAACAAGATGCATGGCAGAGTCTAGTGTGGAGTTTCAGGCTATTAGAGTGATCCACCCGAAAATGGCCGAACATTGTATAAAGGAACTTACAATTACTTTTAATGTATCCCAAGCAGAGATCACTGATTTCTTACTGACAACGGATGTGTTTTATAGTTGCATTCAGGGAAAGGGAAAACTCATGCAGGACATTCGCAATATGTTGGTAAGAAGACACTACTCATCTGACAGTGCCCAGACAGATTTCAAATTTTCTCCACTTATCCGAGCCATTGCAAATGAGACTCCAGGATGTGAGCAAAATGTTTTGCTTAATGCTGCAAAACGCTTTGAAAAAGATGCAGTCATATCCCAGCTCCTTTCAAGATACCACTACCTGAAGAAAAAAGACTTTAAAGAGGCAAAAGTTTGGGCAAAGAAAGCAAGAGATCTCCAGTGGGATAATTCCTACATTTGTGATACATCTGCACAAGTAATTAAGCATGAGCTGAAAGATGCTATCAACAGTGACAAAAATGGTGAAATAAAACCTGAGAAATTGAAAGAATATCTCAAGATGGCCGAATCTGCAACAGCTGCTTTCAAAGAAACGCAAAAAATTGCTAGCAAGGAAGTTTCAGTAAAAAACGACTTCAGTCCCTATAACACTGCTGGTCACTTTGGGGAGCTTCAAGTTGCTGTTATGGTGATGGAGATATTGGGAAGGATCCCAGTGTTTTCTTTTGACAACTTTGGTCATGAGAATCTAAGTCAGGTTCTTTCAGGTAAAATGAAGATACAAGACATGGCAGCGAAAGACCCGATAAAGCAAAAGAATGCATCCTATTACCATTTTTTGAAGGATTTTACAGATCTTCTGTACAACCTCAGAGACAACATGAAGAATCAGTTTGATTTTTTTGACAATTATTTTGTCAAATTAAGCTCATATTACTTCCAAGGAGATGGCAGAGAGCTCCAGACACGAGAAAACATCTTCCAGTGCTTTAAACAATATGCCAAACTCTTTTGCCAAAATCGTTCAGACACCAAAGAACTGATGAAAAACAAGACAGTGAGCATCATGCTCAATATTGAGAAAACACGGCAATGGTTGGAAAAAAACAAAGCTGATTCCTACACTGGACTGCTTCAGTTTCTAACTGTTAAAGAACTGCCAGGAAATACAACACATATTCTTGAACAAGTCATCAGACATTATGATTTTATCATGAAGAACTTGCCACAAAATGTAACGCATTTCAAGGACAAGATTAACTTCATCTATGCAAATATTGTTCTCAGTAAAATTAGCCCTGAATCTCGGCACCTCTGGAAATACATGGACCTTCTTCAATATGTTTGTAAAACACTTTGCGTTTGCACTCCTCTCAGTGAAAGCCTAGCATTGCATTTCATTGCAGTGGTGATGTTATGGCCAGAGACCATTCCTATTTTGCCAGGAAATCAGTTGAGTGAAAATTTGGGAATCTATGTGTCACAGATGAAAAGTTCTTTTTCAAATGAAATGAAACGTGTGTGCAATGGCAAAAGACCAGTCATTCATTTTTACCTAGGAAAGAAAACAGGTTATTGTCGTCTGGTCACGCAGAAGGACATTGATGCACGTGTGGGCTCACAGCACACGATGTCAGGACAGTTGCAAAATGGAAAGATATGGCGGAATGTGAGAGTGCAAGAGATGCTCTGTAGAGTCACAGGAAAGGTTTTTAATGGCGGAATCCTGGCAGACACATCAAATCCAGATTTGAAGGTTGCAGTTTCTCCATTGTTTAAAAGTCAGTTGAGTGGGATTGTGGGTGACAGACTATCATTTTTTGTTGGATTTTCCATGAATGGTCCATTTGCACTTGACATTCAGCCTGAGTCATAAAGTTTTTGATTGATTAGTGAAGGTCTTCACACCCAGACTTTCTTGTTTATAATGACAAATAGTCAACCCAGAACTGCAGCAAGTTGCACACCAATACCACATCTGTACAGTGGTGAGACCTTTTATATATGAACCCATCTTATCATTATAATAGTCATTCAAAACGCCAATTAAATGTCAATGTCTATCACATGTATATAACCTCTTTTGTTATTAAATTAGTTGAATAGTGTGTAGCTAGCTAATGGTGGCACAATGTAGGCCTGTTGTGAAGTTTAGAAAATTAATGATTTTTTAAAATTTATTTTCTATCTTTTGTTGTGCTCTCAAGACCTGCACAATGTTGCTAATACCAATATATGTCTTCAAATTTAAATCTGTAAAATCTTTGGAGCTATTTATTTATGGCTGGCAAATTGCTGCGAATTATTGAATTGGCCAAAGATGCCATAAGATATTGTAATGTCAGTTGTAGTAATACACACAATAGTGATAATGACAATAAATCTTTGAATCTTGATGACTTATAGGTTTTATATGAATCAGTTGTGGAAGCATATAATATTGCTGATAATATGAAGAAATCATTACAAAGAATTGTTTTTTTTTTTTTTTAGATAGGAATGGTTTTAACATGGGCATTATTAATGCTTATAAAGTTTAGTATTCAAAAGAGGTCAAATCAGCGATATTGGCCTTAGATGGTATTAAAGTATGTGGTACCTTAAAGTCTTTAAGTAAAATAAAGTTTATTCCTGGTTATCATTGTCACTTGATCATTAATTAAAATGTCAAAGAATTGGTTAATTGTTTAAGCTTATGGTTTTTAGCCTTTACTTTTAATGTCTTACAATTTTATCTTTATTATTATTATTATTATTATTAATATTAACAACAACAACAATAATTATTATAAAAAGTTTTTTTTGTTAAGTGTGGTGGTCTCAAATATTCCATTTTGTATTTATAGAGATTGTGTCCTTTCTAGCTTTACTTGGGGGTGTATATAAATAAATAAATAAACGACTATACACTGTCCTCATTGTGCTTGTCTACTGATTATAGAAGCAATACCATGTGCACTAAGATTCTACATTAATTCATATCTTTCCACATTTAATTTGGTAGATTCATGTAAAGATCTTTTATATATAAGAAACTTTTTTTTTTTTGTAAAAGTCAGTATTTGGAGTGAATAGTTCAATGCAATTTCTACAGCATTTCCTTTATTCCACCAGTAGAGAGGGATGTAGGACTGTTTAAGTTAACGCTTAATGGTTTCCGTTCAGATAACTGTCCACTAGAAAACTCAGTGTGTGCATGTGTGTGTTATATATCCTTAGGAAGTCCACAAATTACCCACGAGGAGGAAAGATTTTTTTAGTTTGACCGTTTGAGGCCCCACAAGGACAGTGGTGTTAGTATAAGTGTTAGAGCCACAATGTTTCCTTGTAATTATTGAGGGTAAGATCAGGTTTAGGTGTATATATATTTAAAAAAAAAAAACCAAGAAAGCCTTCCCTCTTTTTCTCTTTTTAAACAGAATATAGTCTGCATATAGGTGCTGTCTTTAATTAAAGACTTTATTTTTTAATTATTGCATCAATAGAAATTATTAATATTCATATCAGATAAATTCACAGACTGTAACTAAAATTCATCCCCTCATCGTTTGCGGACAGCCTTGGCTATTTTTCCTGCTGGTTAATATGTGGCGGTGAGGAGAGTGAGCAGCGCCTCCCCTTCCTCCACCTTCACATGGCTGAAGTGCCCTTTAGCAAGGTACCTAATGCTGCCAATGTGGCTGTGTGTGTTCACTTTGGATGGGTTAAATGCAGAGGCAAATTTCTCTTGTAGGATTAATATAGTATATTAAAAAAAAAATTTAACTTTAGTTAATATCGTTCATTCAAATTATAATTTTTTTGCTCTCATGCTTATATGAGAGTAAGAAAAGCATTTTTGCTGCCTTGCTGTGTCATGATCAAAGTAAATGAATATAAAAAGAGCTGTATTGATTCCTTTCAATGTGTTATGCGATTTAAGCATAAAAGGATGTTCTGTTGAACTTGTTGTCTACTTGCCTCATAATTTCTGGATTCTGAGCACTGTGCATTGACTCACACACAATGTTCAGATTGAGACTGTGTTTTAATTGAAGCAGGAAAGTAAAAGATGGTTTCCTCTTAGTGAGGTAGATTTATGGAGCCTGTCCTGCCCGCTGGGCCTATGATTCCTCTGATCTACTTTTACTTCCTCACCCCTGTGACCCATACAGTCATTACAGACCCCAGAATTGTCTAACTGGCCAGAAGACAACCACATAATTTATGTTCTAAACTATACTTGGCAACTGGTTTTAAATTGTTTATTATTGTTTGGTTTTTTTTTTAGATAGAAAGAAAGATAGATGGAACATATACATACTGTGTACTATGTAGTATACAAAACACACCATGTACTTAATGCATTTAAACAGCATGCAAGAAACAGCATCTAGGTGATCTGAAGGTCGGAAGAATTTGTAATGTGTTGGGGACAATGTGGATGGGTCTGGGGGTTCTGTCTTAAAGAATAAAAAATAGCACTATGGAAGTCCTTCCCTGCATTCTGGCACAAGTTAGCAGATTGTAAAATAGTTTTAATATCATTCTGGGACATTGAGACAAATCTCAAAATAAATTATGATTTTAAATGGTAGAGTTTAATCTGATTGAATTGCTAGCTCGCTGGGTCACTAAGTGGGACAATTTCATGTAGTACACTTAAATCCTCAAAAACTAACCAAACCAATAAAACAACAATTCCTTTCCAGTTGACCCTTAAAGAGTCAATAGAAGATATACATATAAAAGTATCTCTGTCAACAAAAATGTTGCTCAAAAGAAGTGTCCAAGTCAAACTGTCTGTCACAAAAGTCTTCAAATTGTTACACATAGAAAGACACATTATTTTACAACCCCCGCACACAATACTGTTTTATTGTAAAATTCCTCCTGTGTGAACTTTTGGAGAAAGTGTTAAAGTTCCATAATGTGGTGCCTTTAATCATTTTCCTAGGAAATGGTTTTTACAGCGCATGTGAGAACTTACTGTTGTAAGTGTCCCATACTGGTATTCCATCAGGTTACATCCACAACAACTGTAGTTAACAAATGGAGATTTAACCCAATGCTTTATGGTCTACACCAGGGGTCACCAACACGGTGCCTGCGGGCACCAGGTCGCCCCCAAGGACTACATAAGTCACCCGCAGGCCTATTCTAAAAATAGCACAACTCACTAGTAAGAAAATTAATTTTGGATTTTTATTGTTAATAATTATTGTGAGAAATCATTAACGTGATCAGTTTCTTCACATAAATGAGTATCATTAATCATTATTGATAATGTATAACTAAAGGAAAACTGAGCAAATGTGTAATTTCAGGAGAGCCTAT
>JAOUQZ010000047.1:11353954-11364625 GCA_028564935.1 Neosilurus hyrtlii
TGGTAGCCCTTCGTATGACTCAGTACCCATGAAGTAGCTCTCAGTTTCAAAAAGGTTGGTGACCCCTGCTCTACACTTTCAAAGATATTCGCTTCTGATCCGTGTGTTGAGAAAAAAATTTGTTGGCATAATTTTTTTATGATTATTTTGGAGTCTCACACTGTATGTTACATCCACATTAAGCATTAAGTCATGCAAGAATAATCCAGGTCCCATCCAGGTACCATTGCAGAGAGCGAGAGAGAGAGAGGCTTATTTTATTTAATTATTTTTATATTTTGAAGTATTTATGTCCTGAAAGTTACACAAGGCCTGTGGTGTAGCAGAGCTGTATCAGTGTGAACTTCAGTTATTACTGCTAAGAAATATAACACCAATTCCAAAAAAAGTTGGGATGCTATGTAAAATGTAATGATTTGCACATATAATAAACCCTTTTTTCACAAAAGAACTCAGAAAGCATATCAAATGTTGTCAGTGAGACATTTACTATTTTATGCAAGCATATTAGCTCATTTTGATTTTAATGGCAGCAACATGTCTAAAACAAATTTTGGGACAGGCAGCAATAAGCTGGAAAAATAAGTGGTACTTAAATAAAACAGATGGAGGATTTTTGCAACTAATTTGGTTAATTGACAACACGTCAGTAACATGATTGTGGAGGAAAATAGCATCTGGGCTGAGGTTCACCAATCTGCAAAAAAACCTGCATCAACAAATGATGGTACCAGTTTAGAATAATGTTCCTCAACATAAAGTTGCAAGGAATATCATTAACATATTTAGAGAATCCCGAGAAATCTCTGTGCACAAGGGACGAGGACAAAAATTAATTTTGGATGCCCATGATCTTTGTGCACTCAGGTGGCACGGCTTTGAAAAGAAGGCATAATTCTGTAATGGAAATCACTGCAAGTACTCAGGAACACTTCCAGAAATCACTGTGTCTGAACACAGTTCACCATGCCATCTACAAACACAGGCTAGAGCTCTATCATGCAAATCAAGTGATCAGCCAGAAATGCTGCCATCTTCTCTGGACAATAGCTAATTTAAAATGGACTGTGAGAAAAAGGTAGAAGGGAAAGCACTGACACAACGTGAGGGAGGGACCATCCTGCTTGTTACTAGCACTCAAAACTCTGAATTTCTACAAACTGTATTTACCGGCAATTATTGGTGAAGATATTCCTTATGAGCCCATGCAGAGAATCTCTGCCCAGATGCTCTAGCAGCATCTTATTGAAATAAAATATGGGTTTATGAGATTTCCAAATCATTGCATTCTGTTTGTAGTGACATTTTACACAGCGTTCCAGACTTTAAGAATTGTGAATTTATTAGAGTTAACCTTAAAAGATTATGTGCAAACATATATTTCATAATCAATAACTGAGCAAATAAATTTGATCAAGAATTCAGTTTTAACTTAAGTGTCTTTAGCTTATTTATGTACTTCATGATATATAATAAAGGATACCTCCAACAGGAAGTTGTCTTGGATTTTCAGGAAATCAGTGGACTTGTGTATGTTACTAAACTTGTAGTCTTTAAAAAAGTCAACTAATTTTTGACGATACACTGTATGTAAGGTTAAGAAAGTACATAGAATAATTTATATATTCATAGCTGTGATAGATGAATTCTTAATCATTTAGTTCTTAATCTTAAAACTGTACCTGGCCTGGTCTCAAGTGCTGATGAACATAGAAAGAAATGAGCTTCTGTAATGTGTATTATTATTCATTGTACACCCTGGATAGCTCGCCAGGCCATCACAGGGCCTGCCAATTAGCCTACTGTGCATGTTTTTGGACTGTGGGAGGAAACTGGAGTACCTGGAGGAAAGCCATGCAAACTCCACACAGAAACGCCAGAGACCAGAAATTGAACCTGAGACCTGCTTGCTGTTTGCAGACACGCTAACCACTGCACCACTTGTATTATTATTATTATTATTATTTATTTATTTATTTGTTTGTTTGTTTGTTATTTATTTATTATTATTTATTGTCACTACTACTACTACTATTCATTCATTCATTCATTCATTCATTTGCCAACCCGCTTAATCCAGTTAGAGTTGTGAGGAGGTTGGAGCCTATCTCAGCCGATTCTGGGCGAAGGCGGGGTACACCCTGAACAACTTGGCAGACCATCCCAGGGCCAATAATCACACAATCATTCATACTTACACTCACACCTAGGGGCACTTTGGAACAGCCAATTAGCCTAATGTGCATGTCTTTGGACTGTGGGAGGAAACCAAAATACCTGGAGGAAACTCATGTAAGCACAGGGAGAACATGCAAACTCTACACAGAAACGCCTTCCCTGAGCCTGGGACTCAAACCCAGGACCTTCTTGCTGTGAGGCAGACGTGTTAACCCCTACACCACTGTACCATGTTACTATCGACATTATGAATATTATTATTAATTTTTTTTATTATTAATGATTATAATCATAATAATCCTATTGATACTACTTCTACTACTAATAATAAAAATACTATTAATAAGATGTATGTAAATAACAAATGTGTACATATTTAGGTTCAGTATTCAGTATTTTTTCTTGTAAAAATGTAAAAATATGTAAAATTAATTTTACATTAATTAAAATTAATTTTACATATTACTCTTTAAACTTCATGCTACGACTGTGTGTGTTGTAAAGGATCTGACTATAATGTCACGCTGAGATGTCCTGTTGACCAGAGTGTTGAGTATGTAGAGAGGGCTAACTGTGTGCCTCAGATTCTGACCGGGGTCAAATTCTCAGTTCCAAAAAGAGTGCATTATATTCAGTTTCCCTTTGAAGAAGTCTCTTAACCAGGCCTCACAAAGAAGACATTTGAAAGGTCAGTCAAGTGAATCTGTATTTAATATCTTGTACATAGTTTTTTCTTGAAGTACATTGCTTATTGTCATATATAGCTTTGATGCTCTGAGTGACATTTATTAGTGGTAGTACTGCTTAAAACTTCTACCTCACTGTGAACGTCACCACTTTTATCAAAGTAAAGCTTCTGTTTATTTATTAATTTTCCATGAACAAATGGTGCTCTCATTAATTAATTGACCTTTACATTAGGTACTCTATGTAAGGTTACAGTGAAGGGTCGGTTAGGATAGAATGGCTCAGTTATGTCTGGAGCTGCTTGACTGAATGAGCAGTTTTATAATTTTATGTGCCTAGCCCCATGAGAAGCAGCTGCCTTTTCCCAGCTGTCTTCTTTCCCCCAGAGACAGGACAGCTGTATGTGGACTATCTTGTGTATTGAACATCGATATAAGCCACTGTTGTAGTTTCACACTTTTAGCTAGAATTTCAGGATTTTTTTTTCACTCAGCAAGGTGTGTATATGCTCTTCCTTCAATAGTCTTCATACCACCTGTAATATTTGTATAACTTTTCATCATTATTGTGTCCTCTTCTCTCAGTCAGCTCTTGCTACATCTAATGTTTCTTACCCTCGGGCTATTTTTCCCTTCATCTTTTCTCTGAGAGAATATGGAATGCCAGTGGCATAAGTAATCAGCAGGCTCCAGATCAAATGAATCCTCAACAAAAATGTGCTGTCAAAAAGAAATCTTTTGTCACCCGCTTTGCTGCCGCTTCCCCAGTTGACAGCAGCTCTCCTTCCTTCTCACCCTCCATGTGCAGAATTTTTATGTGGATCTTGTTTCCCTCTGTGGGCCAGTCCTTTCACTTTAATATTGAATATGATGTATGCTCACTATAGAAACTGCCCTGCATGAATTTGGATTTTTTTTATGTACCCTGGGCTTTCAGAGGGTAGTTATATAGCATTGCAGAGTTCTTGCAAATTTATTTGATAGCAGGCAATCTAGTGTTAGTGGGTTATAAGAATGGAGCCAGGGTCTTTCGACTGGACTGTTTTCACATTTTAGAAAATTTTATATATTCTTGTATTTCAATCCTATTTATAATAGGTGTCTGACAGACAACTAGAGAAAATACAACACGATTTTTAATATGAATCGGCAATGTGTTGACAACAAGCCACCTATCCTTAAGTATAACTTAGAATTTACTTTTCAATTCTTCCAACAGCTGGCTTTGGACCCCAATGGTGGCTTACCAGCTGTTGGAAGAATTGAACATTTTAAAGTAAACTTATGGGATAGAATTAAAATACAAGAATATCTAAATTTTTCTAACATGTAAAAACACTAAGGAACATTTTATTACAGCTGACAGATGGGTTACATTTTTGAAACTAACCCATTATTTGCTGAATAAAATGAAAATTATTACAGAAGGGGAAAAAATATGCTATTATTATTTAATAATTTTATTATTATTTATTTGCATGGTATATATAAGTTTGGTATGTATTTCAAATACAAGTCTATTAATTTGATGTTATGTTAAATAACGTATTTCTTGTCAAATAATTTGTTGTGATGCTTTATAAACATTTTTTTCAAGCACGGGTTGTCATGTTATACGAACATAATTTGATATTAGGCTACATGTACAGTACTGTGGTCCTAAATTATGTTATATTTTAAGGTATTTTTAATTTGTGACATGTCTTGGGGGGTGTGGGGGTGGGGGTGAATCATTACTCTGCCCAGTAGCGTTGGGGACAACTGGCCACAAACCCTGGGAAGATAGCGAATTCTCTCAGATAAGAATCTATATCTTTAATAATAAAAAATATAGATTTTCTTCCCGTGACAGCACTAAGCTCCATTCCTGAGCATATCACCATACATGTTCTTGCCAAATGTGTCTATTTTACAGAGGCTCTAATTATTTCACTCAAGGGAATGTTTACCAAGTCAAGATTGTATAACCAGGCCTCACACAGGGACAGCAGTTCAGTGTGGTTTGGAATTTAACAGGAACCCAGCATTGACAGTGAAATGAATATGCAAAGCCATGATACACAATGTCATATAAAACACTATGCAAGTCATGCTTCCTTATCATAAAAATTCTTCATCCACAATTTTCATGGAAATCTTAGCCATCTTTAAAATTAGCATAATTAAGACTGCTTTATTTAAAAAGTAAAAATTAAAGAGCAAAACTAAAAGCCTAAAAAAGTAAGTTAAAAAGTAAAAGACCCTGTTCAGCAATGAGAATCGATCCACTGATTCTCATAAATCGGCCATATGAGCCAAATATACACATTTTTTTTTATCTGTTGCATTTATACAACGTTTGTGGAAGGATGAGTGGAGTTGAATTATCACCCACTGTAGAAAAACGTAGAGGGTAAAATGATAAATCATAACAATCATAATTTGAAACATTTGTCTGGCTTATTTGAATATCTGTCAACAAACCTAAAGTAGCAAACAGGCAAAGCAGGTGTATTTGACTTTTATTCAATACCATGTGATAAGAGCACTGATGCCACAGACACTGCTTAACTGTTGACTTTTTTGTGTCCACAAATACACAATTTTCTCTAGTGATGCTGAAGAAGGTTGACCGACATCCAAAAAACTGAGTCATAACTGAGTCACCTTTGCAAAATTACTCAAATCCCTATAAAAAAAAAAGACTTTACAGCAATTCTTCATTATCACTGTTCCTGTCAGAACAATTAACTGATAAGTGAAATCTGAAATGTTTATTAATAGTGCTGTCAAGCATTCAGCAGAACATACTTAAAATCCACCTACTAGGTTAGTCAACTCAACAAAATGAAGGCAGTGTTAGTGGTGGTAATCAAGTAGACCTATTTTTCATTTGTTTACATTATAACAGCGAAAGTCTGGCCCATGACTGTTTTTTCTCTGTTGGAACCCAACAGGAAACGTTTGGATACCCCTGCCCAGTACTGTCATTCAAAGAAAAAATTTAATCTGTACTTTTAGTGAGTGATTAACACAATTTCATATACATAACAAAAAGTAATGATTATAAAAGAAAGAAAAAAGAAATGAAACACAAATATCTACCATTATAACTAAATACGAGATTACATACAATCAGACAGGACTTTAATACTTTTTGCATGTGTATTCTTTTTTGAAGGCACTTAGTGAACCCTTAGTGAACCAAGTGCACTGCTGATAAAGGGAATTTTAATGTATCCTAGGCTGGCCTGTTACCTTTATCCTGGACGGCTTATAAATAGTTCCTTATAAGTGAAACATATGGCTTTCTGACTTAGATATATGCCATTTTGTGATCTTTATAGTTCTTTGCATCTGGTTGCATATTCTAGTCCATTTCAATTTTAATGCCTGTGTTTGGTAATGCTGAGCTAAAGGTCTATAAATGTTGCCGCAATATATCAGTGCTTTTATCTCATTAAAAATATATGTACATAGTTTGAGCCATGCTGGACATAAGTGTCTGTTGTGTCACATATATCTATAATGGCATTCATACAATGTATACAAAATGTAGAAAGATCATGAAACAGCCTGCTAACTGTCTTTCTCAATGTTCAGCAGCTGTAATGCATTAATGCTCAAGCCATCAAGTTTAGGAATTTACTTTCTTCTGCAAGGGCAGTTAACATAGAACTCATATCACCAATAGCCATGTTGCTGATGCCTGCTGGCACTGAGGCCAGTGTGACAGAGTTACGTGGAGTAGTTAGTCGTGAGGAATTCTGTGAAAGACTCTGCAAGAGTCCAGGGCTCAGAGTGCCAGACATTAGGCTGGAATGATCTCCATCATCCAACATGGTATCAAAGTCTATCTGAGTATGTTCAGCAGTCTGAGTTGAGTCCACAGTGCTGGTAACCTGGTTGATTCCAGGTGATGTCATTGCAGCCACTGCAGTATAATCAGTGTGTCTGGCAGACGGAGACATCGGGGAGTTATAGTCTGCACTGCTGTCTAACCCTTTGAGATCACCTGAATAGCACACAGTGTTGTCTGCACTTGAGAGTTGAGTAGTTCCAGCAGGTCTTTTTGGGCTGGCTTCAGAGGTGTTGAAATCAGAGCTTGTGCTGGACAGAGAGTAACCAGCTTGATCCGGAACACCTGAACCTATGTGATGCCTGTTTGAAGATTTTGGTTCAGGTGGAGGCCTAGGTTGAAAAACTCTGCCGACATTTAGAAAGGTTGTTTGGGGCAATGAGATATAATTATGCTGGTTTTCCATGCGCGAGTAGCCAGACTTGTAATTCAGCATTTCTTGATTTTGAAGAGCCATGCTATTGTGTACTGAGCCCTGGTAGGTGATTCCAGATGAGAGACTATGGTTGGTTTCCTGTTTATAGCCTGGGTGTGTCTTCATATGCTCATTGAGGTTCTGACAGGGGTTGACATAGAAATGTCTAGGGTGCTGAATGGGGTTTGTCCTCTGAGTGTTCCTGTGGGAGTAACCCTGCTGTGGAACAGCCAAATTCTGGTTGATTAGTACGGACTGCTGATTTGACCCAAAGCTTTGATAAGGGCCAGTTGTCTGCTTTTGCTGCACCAGTGCCAAATTGCCTCTGAGAAGCTGCTGCTTTGGAAATCTTGCTGTGCTCTCCACTGTCCCTGAGCTAACTTCATTCCATTGTACAGGCATGTGATTCTTTTTCACACTATCAGAAGCTGTGAGAGGTTGCTGGGAACCTGTGCTGACTTGGCAGGGGGGCATTATTTGCTCCACATGATTCATGTTAGCATCAACCAAGGCCATACGTCGTTGCCCATATAACTGCTGGTGTTGCTGGGAGGTCAGATTGTTTTTGAAAACCTGTGGCTGACCACCATTGTAGGCCAAATCAGTATCCTGAGTTGAGCCAGAATGCTGGGTCCTGAGGTATTGCACTACATCATCTGGAAGCACCATGTCCTCTACTGTTTGGTCAGCTTCATCCATGGCCATGTTTTCCATGACAACGTTCTCTGAAATGCTTGGGGGCCTCAGGTTGAAGGCATGACGATGCAAGCTACCATCAGAAAAGGTGTTGCTTTGTAGGTTAACACCACAATGATCACCCTGAGGCACCCGTGAAGGGTTCATACTACTCATACTATTGTATCGCTGAACACGAGGTAAGGAGAAAGGATCCATGGTTGTTCGACAAACAGGGTCACTTGCTCTCCTTGGCATGTTACTTGGGATTTCATGAGGCATCATACCAGTGACTCCATAACTCATGTCACTACAGCGCCTTGAGGCGGCTAGAGTACGGGCTTGGAATAAATGAGCCGTGTTCTCCTGAGAGTCATTGTACAAGGCCATCCTAGTCCTAAGACTCATGCGCTCCATATTGGGCAAGGGTGTAGGTGGAGCGCCCCCAGTGGCTGCTGCATATTTCGCTTTCAAGCGGTAATGCTGGGCTGGGGTGAGGCTGAGCAGGCTTGGCAGAGCACCTCCACCACACTGACTGGCTTCACTAGATCGACGTGACAGGTCAGTAGAAATAGGATCATAAGAGTCTGCTGAGCTGATGTTGTTGTTGCGTCCCCCAAACTGTGAGGCTTCACTGGAGCGCCGGCTGGAGTAACAGGGAGAGATGCCTGAGGATCTGCGGCTGAGTGTGTATGCTGAGCTCACAGTGCTTGTGGTGCTATCTCTACGCTCTTTCAATTGATTCAGTAATGTCATTTCACACAAGGCTAAGTCTCCAAAGCATTGGCCTGGCATGCCAACACTTTGAGAACCTGCATTTGAACTCTCCAGTGATGAACCTGAAGGAGAGAAAAAACAGTGCAATGAAAAAGCTTCTCTGCAGTTACTGACTTTACATGTGTCCCATTACAAATGCAAAGGATGCTAGCATACTCACCGACAGCTGGTATTGGAGGCAGCTTGGTGTTTCGAACTTGAGGAGTTGAGTTTGTCCAGGAGCAGGAGTCTCTCACTGTCTTTAGTTTCTCCTTCTTGATTTGATCAATATGTAGAACAACCCCCCTGTTTTTGCGCAGCTGGAGACCTACTCCTGCTGTAGTTCCTGGGGAACCTGTGGAGTCTACCACAGGGGGATCATCTAGAGCACCCAGGTCCCCCAAACTACCTCCACCGTGTATGGCCATTTCTACTCCACTGTCATTGTTGGTGGTGCTACCAAGTGGTGACTGCTCACTGCTACATGATGACTGACCACCAGGGCTGGACTGATGCATCTAAAATTGGTGAAAAATATATTTTTATATAATAATTAAATGTATATAAACGTTACTAAATGTGACCTGAAAGTAACTGCACTAGCAAAGTATAAACAAACAAACAAACAAATAAATAAATAAAAAGGATCTTAAAAAAAAAAAAAACAAAAACAAAAAAACCCAGAATCTGACAGAATGGTAACGTGTGAATTGCATGTACAAATATATTGATTGCAGAGTCTGTTTTTTTCCCCAAAACTAAAAGATTCAATGATGTAGATGAATTCTGACCAAATCTAAACTAAATAATGCTTTTTTATTACAGTGTGATAAAAAAATTTCAGTAAACACAGCAGTCCCAGTCTGTGAATATTAACTGGAAGACTTTTGTTATTGCACTGTGGAAACTAGAAGGTCCCCGCGTAATGGAGCAGCAGAACAGTATATGGTGCGATAAGAGGAATGGGGCTATGTATAAAACAGAAATATTAGATTTGTGGAAAAACTGCACAAACACATTGTCAAAAATACAGTGAGTGACATGTAACCATACACTACCATCTGAAAGTTTGGGTTACCCAGAAAATGTCACATTTTTCATGAAACCACAAACTTACATCCATCAAATTAAAAAAATTTATATGAAATATAGTCAAGACACTGACAAGATTAAAAATAATTTTTAATTGAAATAAATTTTTCTTTAAAATCCTCTATTTGCAGCTATTACAGCCTTGCAGACCTTTGTCACTTTAACAGTCAATTTGTTAAGCTAAAATGAAGAAATTTTACCCCATGCCTCCTGAAGCACCTGCCATAAGTCGAACTGGCTTGATAGGCACTTCTTCGGTACCATACCGTCAAGCTGCTCCCACAACAGCTCAATCAGGTTTAGATTCGGTGACTGCGCTGACCACTCCCTTATTTACAGAATACCACCTGACTGCTTCTTCTCTAAATAGTTCTTGCATAGTTTGGAGTGTTTTGGTTCACTGACGTGTTGTAGGGGGAATGTGGATCCAGTCAAACACTGTCCATAGGGCATGGTGCCTCCAAACTACTCTAGACTATCACGTTTCTCCACCATGTTTGACAGATGGTATCAAGCTTTCGTCCAGCACCTTTTCCTTTATAAGGCGCCTTACATATGTTCTTCTTTGTGACCCCAACATCTTAAAGTTAGATTCATCTATCTGTAACACTTTCCCCCTCAATCCTCCACTGTCCAATGTCTGTGTTCTGTTCTGATCGTAATCTTTTACTTTTACTGGCCAAAAAGTACAGGTCTCAAGTACGGACTTTTCTTTGCAACTACAGGTGTCGCCTCTTCACTGCTGAAGTTGAAACTGGTTTTTCCGGGAACTATTTAATGAAACAGCCAGTTGAGGACCTGTGAGGCATCTGTTTCTGAAACTACAGACTCTGATGTACTTGTCCTCTTGCTTAGTTGTGCACAAGTATGATAGTACTATTCATTCATTCATCTTCTGAACCGCTTATTCCTACTTAGGGTCGCAGGGAGGCTGGCGCCCATCTCAGCCAACTGTGGGCGAGGGTGGGGTACACCCTGGACAGCTCGCCAGGCCATCGCAGGGCCATCAGTCACACAACCATTCACACTCA
>JAOUQZ010000047.1:11373880-11417587 GCA_028564935.1 Neosilurus hyrtlii
TTGATTCTGACCAGATCAAGAAACTGACTGACTCCATGAATGGAAGGCTTGTGACTGTTATCGAAAAGAAGGGTGGCTATATTGGTTACTGAGTTGTTTTTTTTTTTTTTTTTTGTTTTTTTTTTTGAAATTTCAGAAATGTTTATTTGTAAATCTCACTTTAACAGGTGAAGATAAACAAGTGAAATAGGAAAATCTTTGTTTTTCATTTAGTTGCATAATATTTCTGCACACTAATAGTTGCCTAATAATGGTGTACATATAGATATTCTCTTAAGAAAGCCAAAAACTTCACTTTTACTACTTAAATGTTCAGGTTTGAGGGTTTGTTAACATTTTGGATAGAACAAGAGCACTGTATAGTACAATAACAATTAATCCTCAAAAATACAACTTGCCTAATACTTGTGCACACAGTGTACCCTGTAGTCAAGGCTAAAAGTGGTCCAACAAAATATTAGAGGGTGGGATTGTGTCTTTTTTGTGTGGGTAGTAACAATGTTTTGTGTGTCTTCATTACAGGCTGCAAAGAAACGAAATGTGAACATTTGAAAGGAGGGGTAATTCTTTTTTAGACCCACTGTATGAGGAAAAAATGTGTGTTGCCTGCCTGAGGTCACAGAGGTCCACATGTTCTGTGATGTGCTGTTTTTTATGAGTGGCGTGGTTCTAATTTAAGGGTGTGCAGGTTCATATGCGAGTGGGTTTCTAAAGCAGATGTGCGATGCTGTGTGGCTTTTTGGTGCCTGGTGCGACTGAGCACGCCATAGACCCTGGGGGTGCTGGGATGGGGGGGCTTTCTAATTGGGGAGCGGGTCTAATATATAGCTTTAAATTACAGGCACTCTAATAAAAAAAGAAAAAAAAAGAGAGGGCAATTATAGTGGTAGCATCTGCTGCAGTACTTTAATTGGGATGCCTTTGTGAAGATTGAGAATAAAATGAGTGTTAATCCTCTGTTCACCTGCCTGGTTGTGGACTTTCCTTTGTGTGACACTAGCTGCCTGCAGCTGAGCTGCAACTGACACTGGTCAAGTCAGGTACACACTGCCACTGCTTACATGAGCAGATTTTCTATTCTACACATTTTCATACATGAGCCTGAACTGAAATGACAGTATTTTTCAACATCAAGACTGACAACACTGAACAGGAACAGCATGACTTTTGTGCTGAATGCCCTTCAAGCCTCAGCATCACACACCAACTAGCATTTACATTGTGTGAGTGCTGTATGTTTGCTATGAATTGTTCCACCATAGTGTGTTTTGTGTGCATGTATGCAATTGCACTGCTGTGTTCAAAGGACTCCCCCACACTTTTTAATACTTAAAAAAAAATCCTCCAACCTCAGGTTTCTGCCTGCAGCCGGATACCAGACGCTGGCTTTGGCAGCCGCTATTGTTATGGGAGCTTGGTTCCCTGTTGGCTCCACTACACAAATGAGTTCACCACAAGCCCCACTTCTTGCCTTTCAATCTCTTCAAGTGTTCTTCTGAAAGCATCTCAATTAGAGACCCAGTTAGAGAGTAGTTTAGCTAGGGCAGGGTGAGGAAGGATCAGCCAACACAGTGTGCTGCAAAGGCATCTGGTCAGTGGATTAGCTCAGCCTTTCCATAATTCTTTTCTTTCTTTTATCTTTCTAATTTATTTGTTTGTTTTGATATTTATGTATTCATTAGTTTTATGTATGCATTCATTCATGTGCATACTTCACTGAGAGAGATATATAACACTGCATGTGCACTGGATTCATTGTAGCTACACACAAAGAGGCCTGAGGAACGAAGAAGGGAAATGGAGCAGTTTGGTTTTTTTTTTTTTTAATGTTTGTGCTTTCGCCCTGCATGTTGTCCTGTTAGGCCTATGTGTGTAATTTATGTTATGCACACATTATTGGCACAGTCACACACTTGGCACTGAATTGGAGCATTTAAGTGAGGTACACATTAAGGCCAATGCTAACTTCTTTTTTTTAACAGCTGTTTATTTAAGTGTGTGTTTGTTTTTTGTTTTTTGTTTTTTTTTGCAAGGCCCATTGAAGCAAATCTGCACAAAATAGTTGCATAAAAGCTGTAGTACAATGGAAAGGTTTGTGTGTCTGAGACTGAGTTAAGACTCAAGTAAGTATCAGCAATATAGTGCAGTCAACTATAAAGATTTCTATCACATACTTAAAAAGTTTTCATGGTGTAGGTTATCATGTACCAAGAAATTAAATCCAAAATGACACAAAATTGTCCTAAGGCAAAGTTGTTATTTTTAGGCACCTTAGTATTTAATTTTTTTAGAAATATTTTTATGTCTAATGGCAAACATTTTAAGCTTTCGAACATTTCTTTCCAACCAAAAAAAATTGTTACAAGAAAAAGTTTGTACCACAATAAAGAAAGTAGCATATTAAATAATAAACCATTTTTTATGAAATGAAAAACCCAAACAAAAAAACTTATGAAATCTGTCCAGTTTTAACTGTAAGACAGAAGCCAGAATTATGATGTATCATCTAACATAACACTAATGTCCTTATTGACTAAATACTGACTTTATTTACTTTAGGGTATTATTTGTTTATTATTTGTTTATTCGTTTTTTTCACAGTGGACTGTTTCTTAGTCTAATTTTGAATTTCATTATATTTTAAGGCATCTTTTAATTCTAGGCTTCCTTTACACAGTAGTATATTTAACACCAAGACAAAGGTGTACAAACAAGTGTGCAAATTGGTTTTGTTGTCTTCCAAGTGTTAATGCTGTTCCATCAACACATCTTCAGTGTTTTCAGGTCAGCTTTGAAATGGTGATTAAAAATAAAAATGCAAAATTAGCTAACACTGAGGACTAATACTAATCCACTTGTTGCCTCAGTTCACTAGTTAATCCCATTTTAACCCACAAGTGCATTGGAAAAGTCAGGCTGTGTGAGAAATTGTGCTGATCAAATTGGCTCTAATAACAGCCTACAGAAATTTCCATGTGTGCTTTTCTCATTTTTACAACAACGCCAACCATTTACAGTGAAATTCAAACCTAATCCCTCTCCTCCCGTTGGCTAATATTCAAATGCGAATCATCAGGAAAACAGGCACAGCACTTTGAGGTCACCAAAGCTTCGCTCTTGTGGTGGGTCTGCTGAATTAATTATCACATAAATTGATATTTAAATATGCATATGAATTTTATCGGCTCTCTATTCCAAGATAAACGACAAGTTATGCAACACATATTTATCAGGCCCTTGCTCTGCTGAACGAGCTTCTTTATTTGGTGGTCTGGCCGCCATGCCATTAGCTGGCACTCATGTTCAATGAGCGCCCTGTGTCTGCGGGCCAGCATGGAGAGCCCTGGACCTGTGAGTGCTGAAAGGGAGACCACATCAATCCAGTTCACGAAGAAGGCCAAAGACATGGTTGTTGGGGGAAAAAGCCCTGCACTGTATCTGCGTTTGCGGGTGTTTTTGTGCAAACAGTTTCACTCCACAAACCGTGGCCAGACAGCTTGGTGGAGGCCTGAGTTTTTGGCCGCAGATGCAGCTGCTCTCAAGACCATCTCATTATGGTTGTGCTTGATTAGTCGACCAAGAAGTAATTACAACTTGCAATGTGAGAATGCTGGCGGGTCGCCTTGATGGAGAAGCATGATGATTCATGCAGGACAGGCACGGAACCAATGAGGCATAATGTAGAGAGAAAACCCACATCCTCTGGGTGGCTGTACAAAGCAGAGCCAGTGAAAGCAAATACAAATCTGCTTAACAGTCACCTTAAAACTGACCTTACCAGATTTCCCCATCATTCACCTCTCTGCACAATATTAACCATTCATAAGGCTATGTTTCATCAGAACCATTCAGGTAGACCCTTGGTTTGTATCAGATCCAAAATCCTGCTTGGTTCCCGGACAACCCTGCTTCACCTGAAAATGCAGGCCACAGTCTGGATTACTGCTGTGCATTACAAAAAGGAAGCAGAGCATAGCCCTTTTCTGAGGTCATCAGGTCTGGGCATCTTGTTAATGATGACACACTAAGTAATAATATACCATGTTGTCATCTTCAAGCACAAAAGATCTTAACATGGCTAACTGGCTCACATTACAAAACACAAGGAGGGTGCTACATACCTGCCATAACTGTGTATCTGAAACAAAGCGAAGAGATGAAAGCAGATGGGTTGTCCTTCTCCTCACACAAAGTCTCTGAGACACTCCATATTAGGTTATGGTGGGTTAGGGTGAATGTGTAAGAACATTACTTATGATAACATAGCACACCTGTTACATGGCCTGAATTAGAGGCCCTAATAGAAACACCTCATAAATTGCAGTGTTCTCATGTTTATAGTCCATTTTGACTGTGAGTCACGTTTTATACACAAATAACAAAACATCCTTCTCGTCTTGAAGTGAGAACATTGTGGAGCCTCCTGTAACTTGAATATTAGTCACCTTTCTGGGCTTTTTAATGATATCCCAGTATGTGTTAAGCTCAACCATTAATGGCTTATCCATCCAAACTTCACAGAACTACAGTTGTTACTGTGGAGTTTTAAACTCAAAGACTTGAACACTTGAAAAACACTTTGAATGGGAACTGTATAGATACACTGATCAGACATACCATTAACTCAATTATAACCACTGAGAGGTGAAGTGAATAACATTGATTATCTCATTACAGTGGCACCTGCCAATGAGTCAAATGAATTAGCCAGAAAGTGAACAATCAGTTCCCAGGATGATGTGTTGGAAGCAGGAAAAATGAGCAAGCATTAGGATCTGAGTGACTCTGAAAAGGGCCACATTGTGACAGCCAAGGACTGCATCTAATCATCTCCAAAATGGCAGGTCTTATGGGGTGTTCATTGTATGCAGTGGTACGTACCTACCAAAGGTGCTCAAAAGAAGGACAACCAGCGAACTAGCCAGAGTGTCGTGGGTGCCCAAGGCTCAGTGATGTGTGTGAGGACCGATGACTTGTACATCTGGTCTGAGCCCAGAGAAGAATTACTGTTTATGATGGCTTGATCGAAACGTGTCAGAACACACAATGCATCAAGTCGTGTTAACATTATTGCTAGCTGGTGTATGATATTGATTCCTTAATTTGTTTTCCAAACTGGTTAATCCTACAAGAGTCACAGGGAGGCTGGAGCTTATCTCAGCTGACTCTGGGCAAAGGTAGGGTACACCCTGAACAGCTCACCAATTCACTGCAGGGCCAGCACACACACAACTCTTCACATTTACACCTACAGCAGTCTGGGACCACCAATTAGCCTAATGTGCATGTCTTCGGACTTTGGGAGGAAACCAGAGTATCCAGAGGAAGCTCATGTCAACACAGGGAAAATATGCATACTTCACACAAACATGCCCTTTCCAAGCCCAGGACTTGATCCCTGTACTTCTTGCTGCGAGGCGAATGTGCTAACCACTACACCACTGTGCTGCATCTGGTGTATTGAAGCAGTAGATTAAAGTTAATAACATTCAGCAATGCATTATGGAGGTTAAGTGCAAAAACTGTGCAACACAACAAAAATAATAATATTACAGTAGGTGAAATCTTCTGATTCATTCATCTTCTGAACCGCTTATTCCTACTTAGGGTCGCGGGGAGGCTGGTGCCCATCTCAGCTGACTCTGGGCGAGGGCGGGGTACACCCTGGACAGCTCGCCAGGCCATCGCAGGGCACAGTAGGTGAAATGCATATTCTTATTCCTGTTATTTCACTCCCTAATATATGATCTTATAAAGCATTAAGTGTCAATAATGACTGTGTTACAGTGATTGTATCATGCAAAGCAGAATGCCTAAACACCTTTACCATGAGACAATCATTCTAACACATGCCCTAGTTTGGTTTGTTTGCTTTAAAAAAGAAAGAAAGAACGAAAGAAAGAAAGAAAAAAAAGTTGCTAACCCCGCTGAAAAATCCAGCATGTTCTGAGCAGCTAACAGCTGTCCAAAATACAACTAAATGCTGGTAGATGGAAAAAGTTCCTAATTTACTGCTACTAAAGTAACACTGAAGACAGACATTTGTTGACCAGTTTATTTAAGTAATCAGGAAGCTAAGAGCTGGTCAGTTTAAAGTGGATTTTTCAGGACTGTGGTCATCAAGTGTTTTTTTCTCCTAATTTCCTGTTTAATTTAACAACAATTTACAATCCAATTCTATAACTACTGCATAATTTTATACACAACATGTGCTGTGTTGAGAGGAAAATAAGAGGACACTCACTGTCCACAGGGCTGATGTAGTCTGGGAGATGCACAGCAGCGGCAGCTGCCACTCCAGTCTGCATGAGCAGCTCTCCATACGGGCTACAATGATTAGTCATTAGATGATAGTAGTCAGCTGGGTTGGTTCCAGGTGGAGGCGGAAGGCCAAAAAGACCCCGTTCTTTTAGCTGTTCATGAGTCACTGCAAAGAGAAAGCAGGGCCAAACCCTGGAAGGTCAGAGTACTTCCTGACCAACAGATTTTCACTGTAAAAATACACATTATTTCAGCTTTAAACAAGACACATCAAGCAACTCTGTCATGTTGATATAAGGGCGGATACTTGCACCTAGTAAAAAGAAATCTACTGGTATCAGGGGAAATCCACATAAAAGATAAAAATTTTTCTTTCTGACTGGGTCATCATTAGTGCCTCCCCCACCATTTCCTCTTTTTCCTGAATGAACGGTCAATTCATGACCATACTGATCACTGAAGAGGAGGGAGTTCCGGCTTCTTCCTTTTCCCCTGCCTTCTGGCTCCTTACAGCCACATCGGATCTATCAGAGACAATTAGGCCACAGCATGGTAAAAAAGAACAGACGTAGGTTTGTGCTGGATTCATGGCAGAACAAGCGTGATTATTTTCTCTACAGTTGTTATATCGTGAAACAGTGTCTCTAGAGGGGACTAGAGTCAAAGAGCTGAGGACTGTGACCGAGTATGGCCTTCTCAAGCCCTCAGGGGAGTCTGATCAACGGTCAGATCACTGCACTGGATTTCCCCACTACAAATTAACAGTTTGATCCATGCATCTAAATCTGTTACTCGTGAGTGCTGATGCTTGATGGATCATGGTTGTATAAGGCAGCTGGAATGATGGAGGTGTTTTTGGCCAATGCTTGGCAATATATTTAATATGGTTTGGAATAAATGAAAAGAAAGTAAACTGAGATTATGATCACATTTCAAGTACGACATGTGCCAGTAATGAATTTTTTACTTTTTTTTTTTTTTTTTTTTTTTTTTTTTTTAGAAACAAGGGGTGGGGGCTTGTTCTGTAGATTCTGATAGATTATTCTGTAATGTTCTGTAGATTATAATCATGATCACTCAAGCTTAATTCCCTCCATTTGCATTGCTCACTTGCCATTTAAGCAGTTACACAATCTTTTCTACATTGCTTATTTAACTGTAAAAGCTACAGTTTAGTACTAGCTACAGTCTATAGAAGGTGATTAATCCCAAATTCAGCCCCCTTGTCCCAAACTCTTAACAGGGTTGGGAGGTTAAATTTTGGGGGAAATTCTCTTTCGGCTGTTTTCTTTACAGATTTCCATGGTTTCTCTCTTTCCCACATTCCATTTAAGAACAGGTCTTGAGAATGTTTTAGGTTTCAAAGAGTATTTGACAGGATTAATTACAACAACAGGAGAGATAAGCCTTTATGTAAACTTACACTTGGCAAAGTGGTTTGAAGGTCTTTGCATTTGTGGAGAGAGGAAACCATTAGCTCTTCTTCCTTTGTAAGTATAGCCAGTTTATTATTTATTTTTTATGTACTTAATGCATGGTTTTACATGTTGTACACATAAATTCAGACAGCATTAGCACATTACCACATAAAACCTGAATGTTTTCAATTTTAATGTGAAAAAAATTCTTTAGGATTATGCAGTGCGCCTTTCAACGCAGACTCACCATCTGCCGGACTGAGGCCTCGTGCTGCTGAGATGACGGACAGCGTGGGGCTGTTGTGAACTGAGCGTAGATACTGCTCCATGTGAGGGTTGACATAGGGATGTGGTGGGCTGAATGGGGACTCACCCGTGGCTGCAGCATGAGGGGACAACCGGATCAGAGAGATGTCAGAGATCACTGGACTTCCAGCTAATCCAGCAGGTCTAGAAATTTGGAGACAGAGGGAGAAAAGGCAGCTGCAAGTTCTGGACCAAACTGACAGTGAGGTAACAACTCCACAGCTAAACACAACTCCACAGCTAGACATATGATAGCCAACAAAAATTATGCTGTCTATCAAAAAAAAATTTCGAATAAGCCATATACATTTGTGATAAAATCATTTTTGAAGACAAAATGAGAGATGTAAATTTGGCTGTGTGTTTCCCCCATTACTACACCCACTCTAACTATTATACTGAAACACTGGTATGTGATTCTGTAGGCCGTGGGCAGTGAACAAGTTAAGACTTAGATGTGCTTAATATATCAGTGTTAATGGTGATGTCTAGAAGGGCTGGATGTTCCCTAGTTAGATATGTGTATTTAACATGTCCTAATTACTGCCCTTTGACTGAGCCATTTGTAGAACACAATTCCAGAGTGGAAGTTCAGTCATAGCCCAGAGATTGAGGTGGAGATATAAATTTGTCATCTCTTGAGTCCTCTGCCCACCCAGGGAAACCCAGCCATGAAGGTAAGTGTAATTGTAACACATCCTGAGGGTAGATGTCTGCCTCTTTTTGACGTCATCCTGCAGAGGCCCTTTAAAACTTTAATAAATGGATCTTCCAATTGCTCTTCTAAACCAATTGTTATTAAAAAACCCTAAAAGTGTATGTCACGGTTTAAGGCTAAACAGACAATTCAAACACTCTGCCTGGAGGTCTTGGTGGACCAGCATGTTCCCATAATGCAGGTTTGACATTATTTTACACATATATTGACTTAAAGAGGAAAGCTATTTTACTGGCCTAATATTGTGCTCTAACTCACTTTCAAGCCTTATTTGGTTTTCACTATCATTGACAGGTCCAAGTGCAGGTCAGTACTGAGATTTAGACTAACAAAAACTTTTGCATCACAACAGCAGAGTCTCCAGCAGTTCTTGATTAGATGTTTAACAGATTACCAGACCAGACTCTGTGTTAACATTTGTTTTTCATCAACATTCACTAACAAAAAAAATGACTATGTAATAAATCAGAGGCTGAACTTTTTAAATGTTTGCTCAGTATTCAGTGTAGGAGCACAGTGTTGGTGATGGAGCTGGGGGACTTATGTGGGTATGTCCACTTTTGATCCCCCAATTTTCCCACATTAACAATTCTGAACACAATAAGAAAGATTAACAGGCGATGTAAATATAATATGTGTGTATTTTGCTCATATAAATTTTATATTAACTCAAATATTTTCAAACAAGAATAATTTGAGTTAATACGTACAACGAAAATATGTTAAAGGTGCATGTAAGCTTCATTATTGTACAGCATAGCTTCTTTTCAGTCCCTCCTCTGTATGGAGGCCAACCTGCATGCATTTTGGGCCGAGTACAGTTTCCAGTAAACGGCTGCAGACTACCAAGCTTGTGCAGTGGCCAACATTCTGCCATCAGTCCCCTTGCAACGCTGGCCATAAAGGCGGCTCTGTTCTGGCGGAGCTGAGAGAAAACAGACGCCCATACACGAAACACCCAGTCCTCCTCTCCATTCAGCAAGCTGGGGAGAGCTTTCAACATTAATGTTCGGCTAGCATTGTGATTTTATAAACTGAAAAGTTTAAGGGCTTTTCCCACTTTTGATAATGAAACACTTAAATGTAGAGTGTATTATTATTATTTTTACATTATATACTTTATTAGCATCACATTCATTAGTACATGGATTTCTGTAAGCCATGTAATGGCTTGTATCAAACACTTCATACAATTATTTTTGATTATTGCCTCTCTGAAGCACCAGGCTTCTGGTTTTCCAAGTTAAACATCCATCTATTATCCATACGGCTTATCCGTTAGAGTTTCAAATTCAAATTCAAATTTAATTTGTCACATACAAATTATACACAGTACAATATGTAGTGAAATGCTTAGTACGACTGTCCAAAAATGTGAAGAATAAGCTATCAAAGTAACAAGAAGAAAAAAACAATAACTATAACTAAAACTATTTAAGGATTTTACAGGTAAAGGTCAATATAAATATAAAAATGCAAATAGAAAATAAAGAAAGGAAATACATAGAATAAAATAAAATTTAAATATAAAATAAAATATAGGATACAAAAAATATATATAAAAAGAAATATAAGTGAAATAATAATGCAAATATAAAGGCAATATAATGAAATATATTGCAGTGGTGGTTTTTCAAGTAATTGTCTGTCTGTAAAGTGTCTATGTGCAAAGTGACAAGTGTCTGTAAAGTGACAAGTGGTTAGTGGTTGTGTGCAACAATCAGCTGAGGTGGATGTTTATGTGTGGGGTAGAGTCTACAGTGTCCAGAGATTTGAGGAAGCTGGAGCCAACCCCAGGTGAACTTAGGTGAACACTGGTACAGGTAGTCAGTCACAGAGACAAATAACCATTTATATTCATATTTACACCTATGGGCAATATAAAGTTGCCAGTTGACATAATGTGCATGTTTCAGGATTTAGGGAGGAAACTGAAGCACCCAGAGGGAACCCAGAGAAAACACAGAAAGACCCGTGAATAAGATTCAAACCCAGAAATATTTGGCTGTGAGGTGACAGTGTAAATTTCAGCCAACTTAGTGACATTAGCTAGTTTTTAAACCTAGGAATTAAAATATGTTTAAACATACACATGAATAGGCACACATTCAACTGGTGATGGATGAGTAAGGTACCTAAAACAGTTACCTGATTTTAATGGTTTATTCAAACATATTTCAATGTTAGTAAAAAAAAATGTAGTTCCTGATAATAAGTCAATTTTGCACAATCTCTTACAAAAGTATTCTCACCCTTTGAACTACCTACCTCTGTCAAGGTTGCTTCCCATATTTTCAATGATTTGCCAGCCAGTCAGAAATGGCAATATAGCAGGCTAATACATAAACAAATCAGCAAAACCACCAAGTGCCTGTTTTCCAGGACAATAATACACAATTTACAGTTTCATCCACTGGGGGATTATAAATGGCAGGGCCTGGTGATAGGCACAATTACTGAAATCATGTTGTTCCACCCTGTTCCAGACAAGATCTTACTTGACTGCCTTAAAGAGACCTTAGTCACAGTCAGTCTAAGCCATGGAGGGCTCTGATGGCTGACATTAAGATCCTTAAGATTTCATCATAATATCATGGGTGGGTCCTACCCATGAAGCCGAGCTTAATGTGAGTTTTGTTTTACAATCGCATAACCTGTAGCTCAGGGAGGAGGAAAGAACATTCTTTTGTGATGACACCATTGCTTTTAGCATAACTGCATTATGATGCACAATTATTCTGACTGAACTATGCTGTATTTATTGGCTTAAGGCTCCAGAATTTTCCCATTACAAAGTACTTATATAAACAAACCATATATGTTAAAGCTTATACACTGAATATAATGCATACTTAAAAACAGTGCATTTGAAATATTCTGCCTTTGTCGGTCATAGTTTTCCCCAACTTGCAGCCTGGTCAACTTTTTGGAATCAATGCCTCTTTGTATTTATCTTGCTACTTTCTGGCATTACCCAGTGGAGACAGCCTGATACCCTCTAATACAGTCAGTGCTTCTCATCAGATGGTCAGAGTTTTTATTCACTTTTATGTAGTGATTAATCATTCCTCACACACCAGAATCAGTGAAATTGCTCTACAGCTTTCTTAAAGTTCTCCCACATCTCATGCCTACGTTAATCTTACCAGGCTGTGCATTTTGCTGTGTTTGATGTGCTGTTTGTATTAAACCTATAAAAAAACCTAAACTTCTGCTAGAGTTAATGCATTATTTACTCTTTTAATTGTAATGGTGTATATAGTTACACTACTGTGGTTTATTTGAACATAGACGCAGGTCAGTCCGGTGGCCTCAGTTGTGGTTTATTTACACGAGAGTATGACAGATGGCTACTTTACACATCATCCATCATATTTCATTAACATGACCAAGAACAAAATCATATGTGTCTTAATAATAGCAGGTATAATTCCCAATAGGAGCTGAATTGAAAAGTGGAAAAATTACATTACCCTCAGTCAGGAAAATCAGGAAAGTGTGCTGAGTTTATTCTGTTCTGGCCTCCTGTGGTCAGTAAATTCACCACAAAAAAACTTGGGCCTGTTCCATACTACAATGTCAAATTGTTTTTCAAAGTAAAAAGCTCAGTCAGTGAGAAGGAGGGAAAAATGTGGTTGTCTTATTCAGTTCTCTTGAGGAAACCTAAATATGGTTACATGAAAAGTGGCCTGTATACTGCTCAAATGATGCTCCCTCCCTTTGGAGCAAATATGCAGTTTTCAAAAATTTTGTACAATTTTCAGTATCTTTGAAAACTTATATAACTAAAAAAACAATTAAATAAAAATTCACCAGGTGATATTCTCTCAGGCCATCGCATAACACATGACAGAAGTCTTCACTGTCTCTTGGTAACTTCATGGTATATAACAGAGAGTAAGGAGTTATCATTTGTAATGGTGTGATGATGACTAACATAAAGTAAATGAAGCTCAGGGTTTGTCTAGCATTGTCTAGGGTTTGTAAATTGCACTCATTTCCATAATTGCATTTCTTTAAACATAATTTTCTCAGCAAAATCGTGGATTAAGTTCTATTCTAATATAATATTAAAGTTATCTTTTTGTATCGAATCTGCTCGGAAAACTCAATGCATGCACAGAATTTTTTTGTACTGAAGTGTTGTCGGATTGAGGATGTGGTATTGTGGTACAATGCACACACTGAATAGTGTTTTCATTTCATTTTAACATGTAACGATCCTACACTTTGTGAACTTTCTGTCGTGTTCTTTTGTGTGTCTTCATGTTGTTCCTTGCTGTGTGGGACTAAATAATAATTTTGTAGTCTTCTGGATATAAACTGTAAACCTCAGGTGACAACAAAAACCCAGACAGTATATAACATGTAGTCATACGTATTTTACAAAAAGTAAAGGAACAGGTGGGGAAAATGTACCCCCTATTAATCAGAACTCCTTTTAACAAAACTAACTTTAAGCAAACATTTTCTACATGCATCCAATTTTAAATTGTGGCCCACTCTTCTTCTACAACATTGATTCCGTTCATTGGTATACACAACTCTCTTAAGATCCTGCCACAGAATCTAAATGGGGTTGAGGCCTGAAATGAGACTTCTGTCACTCATGTGTGCGCCAACACACAAAACTACCAAATCTTTAACAGGTGTTGTTACTTTTCTTGGTTGTTAGCTATTTTTTATGGATTTCCTCTGTTACATCTGGCTTATGGACTTGTGGAAGTAGTAGCATTCTTACTAAGGGTTAGAAATCAAGCACAGGCTCATTTATTCATTCATTCCTAAGCCGCTTAATCCTAATTAGGGTCGCAGGTCTCATCTCATCGCAGCCGACACTGGGCGAAGGCGGGATACACCCTGGACAGCTCGCCAGGCTATTGCAGAGCCAACACTCACACAACCATTCACACTCACACTCGTGCAATTTGGAATGTATGTGCAATTTAATTTTTTATCATTTTTACAAGTAAAAAGATTAATAGCAAGTATTTTATTCGTCATAGGGACTATTCAATGACATCTACCAAAACCAAGACCATGTAAAACAAGTCTTTTTAACATTTTTTAAAGACGGTAGCAGGTGAGCTCCACACACATCAAGCAGACCAAACACACCTACTGCTGTTCTAACATTAACAAATAACTTGAAAAGTCTCTAGACATACAAGTTTATTTAAATAAGATTAGTTTTTTTTCATTTAATCGCATAAAAAAACAATATCTGTAACAATCTTTGTAAGCTTATTCAAAGTTGTACTATTTACTATGCAAGGAAATAAGAAAAAAACAATCGAAAACAGGCTTTTTTGGTTTATTTTTTCATTTTCAAAGAATGACAATGATCAAGCCACCTGTTTCATTACATTAGCCATCGTTGTCCTGCTTTGAACTGGAAAAGTGAATCATAACAAACTTGTTTTAATTCGTTTTTCTTGTGTTTCTGTGCAGTACATGCTAAAACTTTAAATGAGTGTAAAAGCACACCTTCATAGAGCATGTTAATGTTCCCATGTAAGTAGACTATAAACTGATGATGTTAGCTACACAGTGCTTACCTCTGCTTATACTGTGCAGAGCTCACCTGACCTGCCACTGTCACGTTTAAAATATGCAAAAATTAATTTTAAAGATATAATTTTAGTTTGCTTTTCTTTGTTCCCATGTGATGTAAACTAAAACTCATAAAGAGATTTAAAGAAAAGCCATTATACTGCTTAACACATTCTCATGTGTGTGATAAAAATCGTGTTTTTTAGTGTGCTTGTTTTTTTGGGTTTTTTTTGCTAATGTTCCCATGTATCATATACTAAAACAAAAATTAAGGAGTCTTCCAGGGTTGCTGCACTGCTTATTTTCATTACCACTGAAAATTCTATTTAATACAAAAATAAAACTGGAGGTGCAAAACAGTGTTCTAAAGCTTCTATGAAAGTTTCATAAAATCCATAAGCCCCTTATTGAGTAATGACAAAGAGCCTATTTTGGTATGTGAAACTCCCAGAATTTATTTAAATACAAAAACTTGAGGGGCATTCATGGAGTGCAAAATACCTCTGACATTCAAAAATGGACAGTGATAAATAATGAATACATGGATTGTGAAGTGTATTGATTAACCTGAAAATCTGCATAAGACTACAGCTTTTTATTATAAGTCGGCATAGATATTATAATGAAATGTCTAGTGGGTGTCTGATGTCTAGTGGGTGTCTGATGCCTAGTGGGTGTCTGATGAACATTCATTCAGACATTTTTGTCACTTACTGACCTTTCAGGGATCTACCCTACTGTAGAAAAAAATTAATGAAAATCCCTGCACAACTTTTTGAGTCATATTGTACAGAAACAAACTAACAGACAGAGAAACTAACAAATGATCACTTTTCTTTCTATGTTTCATTTTCCTTTGCTTGTCTCTATGTGAAAATTCGATTTCAGGTATACCTCAGCACTAGGGGAAGTAGGAAGATCTCCCATCCTGGAGGTTAAATTCTGTTCTGTCTAAACACTTACACAGTAAATTTCTAAGTTACTTCATATAGTAATTTGTGATCTTTTTCATTAATTTAATTAATTGTAAAGTAGCCTGTAAATGTTTAAAATTAAACTTACCCATGCATGGCATGAAGAGGATGTGGCTCATAATGGTATCTACCCTCATGATGGCGCATGTCAATTGGAATTGGTGTGTGGAAGGTCGGGAATAAAGGAGGAGCTGTGAAATCAAAGAGGCAGAAATAGATATTGAGAGAGTTAAAGAGAGAGGGTGAAGGAAAAAGATTTCTAGAATCATTTTCCCAGACTAAAAAACGGCTACAATACTGCTCACATTAAGTTCTAAAGGTATCAAGTCAGCTCTCAGTAGCACACAGTATAAAATTTTTTTTAAAAATCACAGTAATTCTTAGACATGCTTATCTTCTACTGTATATAAAATGGTCTGAACTAAGCTACTGACAGTGAGGCTCTCTCTGAACCGAGGGGCACGGACACGCAGAATCAAACTTTGATCTTACAGCAAAGGGAGGGAAAAGCACTCCATATTTCCAGATTTATTTCTAGGTCACAATAAATTATGGTGTTGTACAGAGAAACCAACTGCCTAATACCTTACCATACATAATAAATGAATAAATTTGTTATGTGAGAAAAGTAGTAAGGTCGCCTCAACTTTCGAGACACGTAATAGCTAAAATAGAAAATTAAGTAATCACGTATACAGTTCATACAAATTCATAACAAACACCAATATTGGAAGCAGATAATGTGCTCTACTATTGGTTCCAGTAATTGAGGAACCATAAAAAAAATCATAGATACTGGAGAAAGAAATATTTGAACTTGAGCCAAACAAACACAAACCTCCCTTCAGCAATCCTTCAGAAGCTCTGCCCCCAAATTTACAGACATGCATTGCCATGGCAAAAACACTTACAGCAAAACCCCCATTTCCATTCCAGCCAATCAGTGATATGGTGCATTTGTGCTGTGTACAAGCATGAACGCCTCCTGTTGCGGACTGGCTGGAACAGTGTTGTGCGGCTCGCTACAGGCCACTTTGCTTGTTTCCAGTCTACACAGCCAGGGCTGTGTATGAACACCTGATGTTTTTTCAGTGTGCACACAGAACAGACAGCTGGTGGACCACAAGGAGATATGTGCTGAATTTGAATTTGACATTTTTGCTGAATTCAGTGGTGGCTGGTGGTCTGTCAAACATTTTAGGCCTACATCATTAAATTGGTCCATCACTGCACCATGTAATTTCTACGTAAATTCTTATGCCCTGTAAAAGTTAAACATATACCCAAAATCCTGTTTTGACCAAACACCCTGAGATGGTTTTATAAAAAGGAGCACTTCCATTCAGCCAGCTCACCTTGTCATACCATTTGAAATGACCGGTTATTTTTGCTGACTTTTCAACCAAATCAATCTTGGGTGTTGATCTTCCCTGCTGTTTAATTCTGTGTCTCTAGCAGTGTCTACCATCAGGTATAGTCAGCTGGCGAATTGTACACTCAAAAACACTATATTTGTGCTTTTATTTACAATAGGATATGTACAAATGAAAGAGTTGGCTGTATAGCTAGCAAGAACAGACTACAAGCAGGTATCACGTTAGATGACGAGTAATTACTACTGAGTCTGAATGTTCTAGCACTCTCTTTGTAATAATAATGTAAATATAACTAAATATTTGATGAAAGCTTTCATGACATTTTAGAGGAGGCAGGGCTTCTCCTGTAGTCTTAGAGCTGTCATCTCTGGCTGAATTAATAAGAAAATATTGAATTAGAATTGATAACTGCACATTCAAGGAATGCTTGTTTCTGTTAAACATTGCATTCAAAGCACTGAAACTTTTTAAAAGCACAATGTTGTTTTTTTTCTGCCGTATTAGTAGACACTGCATATGTTTAATTATGATAAAGAATGTGCTACGACTGTAAGAAAGTTTTCTGTTATTTTAACTATTCACCTTCAGTGAAAATTTTATACTGATCTTGAGAGTGAATGAAGGGAAAATTATGGGGAAAATAAACCAGATAAGACACCAGTTCTTCACAGGGCACTATGAACACACATTTTCAATATAGGAGCAATTTACAGTCTTCCCACCTGTACGGTTTTGGGAGGTGTAAAAAACAACAACAAATCAAAACAGAAAACTCGGAGGAAACCCATGCAGTCATGGAGAAAACATGAGAAACTCCAACCCCAGAAGTGTTTTACCTGTGATTTTATCAACCATCCTTGATTAGTGGAACTTTGAGTACATTTATCATTATGTCTTATTTGGTTTTAATATTTATTGTTGTATTGTTTTTATAAATTGTTGAGGAACTTTTTAACGTGTCTGCTAGGTCTTTTATATCTTTTATTTAACTTGTGTTTTCCTGGCTGGCTAAAGTTACCTACCTACCTACAAGAAAAAGCTTACGATAGATTCAAAACCATGGAGCTCTGACGCGGTGGCACTACCTCCTTCATTTCAGAACTGAGAAAACCAGACTACAGACACATTACCTCTAAAGGGAGAAATGACATATTCGAATCTGTAAAATCCACACTCAGTTCATTTTGCTGTAAATTTGATCGGCTGCATTCTCTGTCCCAACTTTTATAATTTATGCTCTTCTCCCTTATACCCCTATACACTAGTAGGGGATGGGTTCTGTATTGGTTTGCATATCAAATTGTGAACGCTTCACAATATTTCAACCAAGATATCTTGGCAAGAAACCTAAAATTGTGCTTCCCAGTTGGAGTCAAAAGACAGCTGTTTTTTCCAGTGCACACTGTGATGACATCTGTCATTAGTTTGGAGAGGAAGCAGAGTGCAGCAGTGAAGAACATAATGGAAAAGTATAAATTAGATAAAGCCATGCGATGGCCTGGCGAGCTGTCCAGGGTGTACTCTGCCCTCGCCCACAATCGCTGAGATGGGCGCCTGCCCCCGGGTTGCCCTAATTAGGATCAAGCGGTTCAGAAAATGAATGAATGAATGACCAATATCCACCAACATCAACAAATACAGAACAAAAGCTTGCAGATAATCAATGCAATCCACAATCTTGCTACTACTGTTAACATTGGGCATTATACAGCACTCTCCATTAATGATGCTACCTTAATTACAATGGTTCTGCTCAAAGCTGGTATAATTGTGAGTTTGCTTGCTAGCTGGAACCAAGTTTCAAAGAATTCTGTACGGAACTGTTTCAGGATCATCTCTCTGTTTTTTGAAAAGCAGTATCAGTGGCTTGGACTTGTATACGTCCATGTGCAAGAAGACGCCATTTTTCTAGTCCACATTCCAGTCTACAACAAAATACTTAAGGTGTCACCAATATCAGTTAGTTACAACCTGAGAAACAGGGACTGGGAGGTTTACAATCATTATTTCATAATAGGAGAGATGTAAGAAATAGGACTCTTTCAGCAATCTGTATGAGTCTGTGTTCTACACCAATCACACTCAACCATATTATACGAATGACTCAGAAACATGGATGCTTTGTTTCTTAAAGGCATGAAGACTTTGAATAGACCTCTCATTCTGTGGTTTCTTGGAGATGTGTTGCATACTGTATTAAACATGATTAATTCATCATAAGGTTACTGTTTCATAAAAACAAACAAACAAACAAACAATGATATATATAGAGCTCCTGAGAGAGGCCTTTATGAATACGTTTTTAAGCCGGTTTGAGCATGTGGTGCACCGGCTATGAGGTCCCACAAATATAAGTAATGCTAGTTCAGGACTACGGCTCCCAGCATGCCCTGCTGCATTGACGTTCGCACTGCTTGAGAATGCATGGTTGGGAGTCTATCTAGAACTACAATGAGTGAAATAACAATGACTATTTAGGGCTCATTTAGACCTCGCTTAGAGGCAAGGTAGTTCATGTTCTGCTTCCTAGTCTATTTGTGTTATTAACATTTTTGTGCTTCTGTATATTATGGAACTTGACTGATAAAGTACTTTATGTTGTTATGTTGTATTGCCCTTGTTATTTGTCTCTGCCCTGGTTGGTGGCTGTATTGTATCCCAATGCGGGAGAGACACACTCTGCTGCAGTGGGGGAAAGACAATGGTGGGATATTTTAAGCTCTTAACTGGATGCTAGGGTTGTGCCGCTTTTGGTGCTTTTCTTGCCACTTTTGGGTGTTGCGGTCTCTTGATCCTTTGCTCCATCAAAAAAGTTTGGACCGCCAGGAGGACCTTTCTCTAGCCTTTGCCTCCCAAGAGTTTTGATCGATGTTAAAGCCACAAAAGTCTTTTTTGAGTCTTTGTACCGTAAGTGGGGTCTTCCAAGTCTCCTTTCTTATTCTGCGAGTTCACCATAGAAGGTCCTAATGCCCAAATGCCCTAATCCATTCTAATGATGTAGCCAGACAATCTGAATTTTGTGGGCAAGGATTGTTGAAATTGACATGATGTTGGCTGTTTCAATGACCTTGGCATTTGTAGCTGTCATGCCAGGATATATCCAGAATTCTCTGAAGGCAGCACTGGTGGAATCCTTCCAGTTTCCTTGTTTAATGGGCATGTAGGGTCCAGGTCACTGCCATACAGTAGGGTGCTGAGTACGCAAGCCCTGTAAACACTAATTTTTGTTTTAATTGAGCATGATGTTTTCCCAGACTCTTTGTTTTTACCTGGCAATGGTACTAGAGGCTTTTCCCATTCTGTTGGTTAGTTCGTCATCTAAACTAAGATTGCTGGATATAGTTGAGCCTAGATATGTGAACTTATCCACAGCATCAAGTTGTTGGTTGTTAATTGTTAGTCTTGGTGGTGCTGTGTCTTGTTCCATGACATTGTTTTATTTTATGCTTATTGTTAGGTTGAATTCATTGCAGTCTTTGGAGAATTTAATGAGTTCTGCTTATAATAAATAAGCCTTCATTGGTTCTTGTATGAATGTGTATTCCTTCAGGGGTGTTATTCAAGACATGCTTTAAGAGAAAATTCCAAATAAGGGGGGCAAGTATGCAGCCATAGCAGCTTATTAAAGATTGTTTTTGAGCAATCAGTACTACATCTGCATCCTGGTCTCTTCTCTTTTCTCTGCTTTTTAGCAATACACCACAACACCACATTTCCTTTCAGTACTTGATTTCTGCTTTCATTTTTATTACCTGTCTTATTAGTTTAATTATCCGTTTAACAAGTTCATGTTCTGTCAAGCTTCTGATTTTGGCGTTTGCTTCTTAAACATTTATTTACCTGCAAGTCTGTCTAAGATAAGATTGTGCGTTTTGTATTCTCCATGACTCTGAGCAATGGTGTATGAGCCATAATTTTCTGGGTTTTAATTTGTTATAAATAATGAATCTTTTTTCAATTGCTGCCCACTGTCATGCAAGTCAGCAATGCACAAAAACCAGTCAGCATGAACTCAGCGACATGGTAGCCTTATTGGGTTTCCTGTGGTAGGCACATGTGGACACCAGACAGGTCACGGGACAACCATACAGCTTGATCTACATTCAGGACAAGCTATCTGTGTTCTTTATAAAATCTGCACTGGATTAGTTATCAACTTTGTTTAGGTTACAGTAATTTGTTTCAGTAATTTATTACCGACAGGTAAGCAAAATAACAAGATATTATATAGTATCTCTAGAACATATAAAATCTGTATTAAACAATCCAAAAATGATTAGAAATTTCTGTAATTTTCAGATTCTGAGTATGTTATGATGCCATTACTTCCTGCTCTGTCCTGGGTGAGCTGGAAGGGAGACATTCTTATGTCTAGTACAGAAACCAGGATAATGAGCCTCTTGCATAGAGCTTTTGGGAAAAGAATATGTGCATGCATAACATCTTCATTCATGCTCTGGTCCATGTGCGGCACGCTAGTGTGTGAGTTAGTCATGTGCACCTCATGCAAGGTGGCCTTTAGGGATGTCTGTGTTATTAATAATGATGGAAGCTAGTATTGGAGAATATGCATGCTCTCTCTCTCTCGCAAAAAGCAGCTTGTTGGTGTGTTACACCTCACTAACAGCCGAGATGTCTCCTAACAAAAATTACGTTTTTTTCAATTTACTATTGAAATCCATTTACTATTAGTAAAAAAATTATGTGGATTGTGTGTCATACAATATATAATTTATAGAAATAATAATGTATTAGAATGAGCTCATCAATATAAACCAATCACTCATGCTTCTGCCAGAATCCCTGTTTGGGTTGTGTGGTTATATAAAAATAATGAACACCTTCTGACCAATGACATTTAAGATTTCAGTGGTGCTGTACTATAAAAGGCAATCACTTTAATATATTTCACCTGGATGTGTAAAAATTTCACTGAACTAAAAAAGTATGTATGATCACAGAATAGGTATGCTCATACTAAGATAGTACTATGCTTGTTCTATCTAAAGTTAGCACACATTTACTAAATAAGTGATTTAAAACTCAGAAATTAAAGCCACAATATATAATATATAATACGTCAGTGGCCTAAATGTGCAAAACATCCGTAAGGGCAAACGTGAGAACCAGCAAGACTTTGTGTAACAGGATTAAGTCAGGATCTGATCTCCTTTTAAAGACAATTCCAGGTGGGAGACATTAACATGCGGTGCTCTGAATCTTAAAACACAGAAAAAACATTCACTTTTCATGTCTAAACGAAGCCGAGAGCAGCTTTGTGGTGAGAGAAGCTCATCCTCAGAGGAAGCACTCAAGAACAATAATAATATCCTGAGAGGCCAGACAGCGGCAGTGTAATTAAAAAAGCTTTTCTCTCTTGCTGCAGGAACAAGGAGGGAGTAAGCAAAGAGCAGGAGGGGATGGGGTGGGGGGGTGGGGGGGTGGTTCATACAGGAAATTCCAACAGAATAAAATGGCAAGGAGCCTAACAACACAGCCAAATGCCAACTACTATACACTACATCTCTAAGCCGCACTGAGTCCTGGGAAGCCACAGGCTAAATAGCAGCCTCTACTAGCCTTGGGCATTCCTGGTAGCTATTTGTTTCCCACTTGTTTTGAACATCATATTACTTTTTCCTCTTCACTGTCCTGTATATGTTTATGGCAAGTAGTTTATCTGCACCCTGTAGCCTGTCTAATATCTCTCGTACTGCTGCCCTCCCCAGGTGTTAGCTATGGCAGCAGAAGAATCATAGCTTTAAGAGGAGAAAATTTAAACTGCTTCCAGGAACGAGAAGAAGATTACTTTTCTTTGAACACCAATACGGGTATAGCAGCGCACTGGTTAGCACATCCACCGCACAGCAAGAAAGTACTGGAGACCTGGGCTCGGACATTTCTGTGTGAGGATTACATGCTTTCGTGGGCTTCCTCCAGGTACTCCGGTTTCCTGCCACAGTCCAAAGACATGCGCATTGTCGCCCAGTGTTAGCCAACATAGGCACCAGCCTCCATGTGACCCTAATAGTGGGATTAAAAGGCAAAAGAGTGAGTCGGCTGCTCCAAATTGCCATGAGATGTGAATGTGAATGGTTATGTGTGTGTTGGCCCTGTGATGGACTGGAGAGCTATCTGGGGTGTACCCCACCTTTGCTCAGAGTCGGTGAACCTAACTGGACCGTGACTATAATTGGATTAAGCTGTTTATTAAATAAATGGATGAACACCCAGAGAGTGTACTAAAATCATACCATTAATATTCTAGTAGTTTTGAAAAACCTGGGTGGATGTGGTGATACTGCTTCAACTATAACAAAAAATTCCTGATTAAGGTATCTGATGTCTATTTAAATTATATCCTGGTAATGTTCTCCTAAAAGAAATTTAATAAATGCCATTGCCCATTTTATAAGAGTTTGTTATAGTTTAGACACAAAAAAGTCACACATGACATTTTGTACACATGGATAAGTTTATCAGAAGTAAGAAAATCTTAACAGCTGATGGTATCTTATAAGACACCAATGAAAATATTCCGTTTCACATGGTTAGTCAGCAACCATTACCACAACGCACAAAGTGATTTAGTGATCGTCAGTAAGCAGTAACTAGTTTAGCTCTGGTCCTGGCTTTGTTTATGGGAACTTGTCATACATACAGTAGCCCCAGATGTGGAGGATCCTCAGCAGACCTGTAAACCTTTCCTGTTAATGTTTACGAAACTGGGCCCTTCTGGCTTTTCTCTGGCAGTCTGAATGCATGTTGAACAACTGGCCAAATTCATACAATTGCTTACACAATTTCCAGCAAGCTGCTGGCCCCTCATAATGTCATGCAGATCTGAGTGAGTTTTAATAGCTGTCTTAATTAGCTCTAGGAAACATAAGCTATTAGTAATGAGCAGCTGCATACGAGTGCAGTAATAAGCCCAATGTATCATAGCAAACAACAAGGACTTATTGTCTAGTATTTCAGACTTGTACGTTTCACTGCATATTAAAGGCAAACTTTGGGGTTTTGTAACTTGGGTCTGATTTTCCCTCTTTTTCTGTAATTTTTTTTTACAACCCTAATTCAAAAAAGTTGGGATGCTGTATAAAATGTAAATTAAAACAGAATGCATTGATTTGCAAATCTCAAACTCACATTTTGTTCATAATAAAACAGAAAAAATTTCAATTGTTGAAGCTGGGAAATTTTACTATTTCATTAAAAATATTAGCTTGAATTTAATGGCATCAACACGTCTAAAAAAGAGGGGATGGGGCAAAAACTGGCCTAAAAAGTAAGCAATACTGCCCTGTAATGGGCTGGCGAGCTGTTCAGGGTGTACCCCACCTTCACCCATTGTTGGCTGAGGTAGAAACAAGCCTCCCAGCGACTCGAGATGATTAAATGGTTCAGCAAAGAGTGAGTGATGAGAGTAAGTAATTCTAAAATTAAACAGCTGGAGGGACATTGAAATCACTGCAGAAATCTCAGTTTATGAGATTTGCAAATCATTACACTCTGTTTTACTTTCCATGGCATCCCAACTTTCCTGAAATCTGGGTTGTACTAGGAACAAGATATTCAAAATCAGTAAAGTATTAAGTTGGAATGCTACAGTATAACCAGCAGCTATAGAATTCACGAAGTCTCACAATTTGGGAAGTCTATTTTCGAAGTAAAAAATAATTAACTGTAGACAAATCTTAATGAGAACATTTTTTATTTGTATTTTTACAGCTAACGTGAAATACGTCCTTGGATACAATGGACTTCCAAACTTTGCATCCTTGTCTTGTCACTAGGTGTACTATAAAGCTTTGTAATGGGAAGAATATCTGCAGAGGAAGTGCTCTTTTAGGTTCAATCTAAAATCTAGATATCAATTTCATTGTCAAGAATCCCAGCTGGAGTTCACCCTGTGTTGAAGTTCTGATTTCCCAGGATATTGGGAGACAAAAAAAACAAAAAAACAAAAAACAATGTGAAGAAGAAAAAAACCAAAAACAGACTAAGAATATTGGGTAAAAAACGGCAATATTCTGTGATAAGATATACTCAGGTCAATGAGCCATTTACATAAAACACAGAGCCATATACAGTGCATCTCCAAAATTTTGAATATATAAGGGCAGCATGGTGGCGAAGTGATTAGCACGTCTGCCTCACAGCAAGAAGGTTCTATGTTCCAGTCCCAGCCTTGGGCATTTCTGTGTGGAATTTGCATGTTCTACCTGTGCTTGCGTAGATTTCCTCCAGGTACTCCTGTTTCTCCCACAGTCCAAAGAAATGCACATTAGGATAAATGGTTGTTTCAAATTGCCACTAGGTACTGTTCAGGGTGTAACCTGCCCTTACCCAGTGTTGGCCGAAAATGAGTGAGAATATACATATACACATAAATAACACATGTATTTTTTGACATACACTGTAGGCTAAGTCTGGATCTGTCTCAAGGGCATTCTGGGAAGCACTGAAAAGCGCAAAGTAAAAACAGCTGTAGGTGTACAAGGTAATTTGCTTTGTGGGAGTCATTCCTAGGGGTAAGAATTTTGATTCATATTGGAATGTAAAGTTTCTTATTGGGATACCTGTTCCAGCTTTCCTATATATTTATTTCAGTAATGTGTATATGGTTTGCAGGTCTGTGTTCTAAATAAAAACAGAAGCTTGGTTACTCATTCTAGCACACACAGTTGTAATCTTTTTTGAGACCAGAAACTTATTCATATCCCTTGATAATATACATTGATTATCACCCACCACTAGACGTCCATTGAATACTTACTATATTGTTTGTTTTTTATAAGCAGTTGCCAACTGCAGAAATTATTGCCAGGCACAGCGCGACTGGACACATAGATAATAAGACTGAAGGAACCTCTAAGGAAACATTACCCCTCAGCTCTTGTTTTTCCAAAGGAAGAGAAGATTACACTCTTAATTAGTGCTTCCAAAGGGAAGGCTCAATTTACGGGATAGCAACAAAGAGAAGGGGGATGGGGAAGGAAGATGTCCAACAGTCTAGTATGGGGGCCCCCTATTACGGAGGGGAAAGGGGGTAGAGGGCTGAGAAGACCTTTCATTCTTACAATAGGGGTGCAATCAGCCTTTATGGTGATTCAGAGTACACTGGAGGAGGCTCTAACTCTCAGCATGACCCATGGGTAAGGGGTCATAGAGGTAATGCTTACATCAAACGTATTCTTCCCCTACACAGCAGTGTTGGTTCTATTGATAAACAGCTTCAGTCAGCAGTATGGAGAGGGGGACAAGTAAGAAGTAAAGGCTAAAAAGGAAAGCAAGTGGGGCAATGAGTCAACAGGGGCATGAATTAAAATGCAAACTTCAGGAACTGGCAAGCAAACAAGCATTGCGACTGTTTTTCTTCTCTAAAGTGGAGTGGAATTGCAGCAGTGCTAGTCCTTCAGCTAAGGGGCTTTGAAAAAGAGACTGTTTTTCCACGTGCCATTCAAATAACTTGTAAAAAAGATTCATGTGTAAAACGTGTTAAATCCTCCTCCACTTACTTCAACCCTGGATCACTTGGTGTCTAATGCTGGATAATGTTCATGTTTGCCAGATGTCTGTGAAACCAAGTGACAACAAAAAAATTCCTCATAACCTCAAATGTGATCTGTCATAGAATACAATAGCCAAATAGCCTTTTTTTGGGCCAGACCTGCTGCTTGAATGAGTGCTGAGGAATTTTTGTTTTCTCTAAAAGGATTTAAGTTTCAGCTGTACAGAAGGTTAAAAATATTGGAGTGGACCTTGGTATAATTTAAGTGAGCCTGCTCACTACTTTTTCAAATGTGACCTTTATAAAATGACCTCCTGACAGTTAAAAACCTGTGTTTTGGTAACAATCTATTACCAATGCTTGTTTTATATCATACGCTAGACAGCAGACCAAGTAAAGTGGAAAGTTTCTGTAATGCATTTACAGCATAATGAAAATCTCTTCTGTAATGTTTGTAGCGGCAACTGACAGATTCCACTTATCGAGAGTAAGCCACTTGCCACAGGCATCTGTTTTAACAAACAAGATTCATTTTAACAATATATTTGTGTGATAAAATAAAAAAAAACTTACTTTTTAATTAAGAATTGTTCGGTGTGTCACATCATCTTTATGTCTCCTTTAGTGCCAACAGAGGCATTACAACAGAATTGGCCAAGGATTCAGAGAATGCAGTGTTCATGCTCAACCAGGGTGAAGGATCCTTAGTGAAAAGACTAATATTGTTTCTGAGTAGCTGTGCAAGCCTCGAGGAGCATTTGTCAGATCTTTGTGTTTTGCCATAAATCATCACTTGGTTGGTCACAAGGTGTGGAAGGCATGTTCTCTCTAGTTCCGCTGTTCTGTTGAAAAACTATTTTGCCAAGTCAACAGACTTCCACCACTGTTCCTATTTTAGGAAACATCCTGTTTACTCTGTTTTGCCTTCAGTATTCGTGCGTGGGTACATCCTGCAAAGATGCTCTCAGTTAGGTTTCACCTCTGACCCAGCTTCCTTGGACCTTTTGTTCTGTTAGGCTCAGTGTGCCACAGTGTCACTGTGAATTTTTTTATTTATTTATTTTTGCCTATAATGACTGGCTTTTTTTTGTTTACTTTATGTGTATCAGAATTAATTTGAAATTTTACAAAGATTCCTGCTCTTTTAAAAGCTAGCCAAGTAAAAGTGATAGAAAACATTAGGATAGAAAACATTGCAGGGAAATAAATAAATAATAAATTTTTTTAGCTTTTGATAAACTATAGGCTAATTAATATTTGAATACATTTGATTATGAAATATGACTAATGAATGTATTTTAATTTCATTCAACATTCGAGAACACAATGATATGCATCTTCAGTAATTGGACATCTTTTCTTAAATTTTTTTGGAGAAAATTCACAAGAAAAGGCCACTTTGGATTCATGATGTGTTCTTAAACCTCAGATTTGTTCACAGCTGAACTCTCAGAGTGATGAATCCTGTTGTCTTCATAAACTGAAAGTGTTTGCCAGTTGGCCTAATTACCAAAAGTAAATGCCCCTAAATCCCATAAAACACAAAGGCATCTTCCCACACAAATATTCCTGAAAACAGGAGTGCCAAAATCTAAGAAGAGGAAGTGAACTGAAAGTGCTGCTGCAGGTGGTAAATTCGACATGAGATATTATATTCAGTAGTGTAATAAGAGTGGAGATGGGCACGCTAAATGGTGTTTACATGATGGTTTGTAACATAATAAATTATTTAATGAATAAAAAAAAAAAAAAGAAAATAGTAGCGATTTTGCAACATCACTTTGGCAACTATATGTGTGTAAGAGTGCTCTTTCGTGTTTGTTGATCCTATTCATATTTATAAACAAAACAAAGATAAGAAAATATTGGTGAATGCCAGAATATTTGTGAAAAGTGTATTTTTTTTTTAAAGTTTGGTACTGAAGACACTGATTGAAGAAGCATTTCATTTGATATTTTGTCCCGTTCTTCCTACAAACAGGTCTTAAAATGTGCAACAATGCAGAGCCATTGTTGCATTTTTTAATTTCAAAATTCACCAGACATTCCCTATTGGGGATAGGTTAGGATTGTAGACAGGCCTTTTTAGCATCTACACCCACTTCTTCCACATCCATGCCTTGGTAGTATGTGCAGAATATGCTTTGCGTTGTCTTATGGAAATATGCATGGGCCTCCATGGAAAAAACGTTGCTCTAAAACCTCAATAAACTGTAATGCTGCCACCACAGAAGTTCAGGTTATCTTTGTCAAAGACACTAATACAACCCCATACTCTACAAGTGACCATTTCTTCAAAAAGACCTGGAATACTGATTCATCCGACCACAATACTTGCTTACACTGTCTAAAAGACGACAGTGCTTTTAGACACAGTTAGCATAAACCTTTCTTTTGCTCAAAAAGTTTTGCTAAAGTAATCCTGAGCCCATGTGGTTATAACAACTAGAGAAGAATGACAGTTCTTGATGCAGTGCCGTCTGAAAGGATCGGTGATCATGAGCGTTCATCTGAAGCTGATGTGCTTTATTGTGTTTTCCCTTTGCACACAAAAATTCCTCTAGATTCCTTGAATCGTTTATTGATATTATTCACAGTACGGGGTGAAATCCGTTCTTATCTTTAAAGACTGTTTTGAAACATTTCAATAATTTTCCCACATATGATTCTTTGCTCCTCAAAGACTAGGCCTTTCCTAAATACTGCTTTTATATCAAATCATGATTATGGTTTTAACATCACCTCTTTCAAAGCATATAATTATTTATTTGTTTTTCCTCCACTCATCCACCTCGCATGCATGATGCATAGGGCCACTTTCATGGTTTCTGCTGCACTGTATGTTTTTACCTGAGAGGGTTGGAAACCTTATATAGTACAGGAAAACCTCCATTTACACCTAGGGGGACTTTAGAATAGCCAATTAGCTTAATGTGCATGTCCTTGAACTGTGGGAAGAAACCAGAGAACCCAGAAGAATCCACACTAGCTAGGGGGAGACATTCAAACTCTAGACAGAGACTCCTTCAACAGGTACAGGGCTCAAACCCAGAACCTTCTTGCTGTAAGGTGAAAGTGCTAAATACTACGCCACCACACGTCCTGTTTTCCCTCATCAGATGAGAAAAATGTAGCCCACAATGAGTCCAGTAAACTTTGATGAATGCGTTAGGACGTGGTCAATATGGATCAATGTGCATTTTTCAAGTTCATGCTATGTACTTACTACATCCGTACCAGATTCTCACTTGTTTAATGCTGACAGCAAAATGCAACATGCACACAAATTAAGAGTGTCTGCAACCAGAAACCACTCAGTTCATGTCTTTACTGTACCATTACAGAATCTATACACAGTACATTGTTTTCATTTTAGGGGAATTATAGGGGAAACAGCTGTGCTTGGATCTAGTATTGCTGAGACAGCAGTGGCATATATATGGTGATGTAATGACGTGAGTTGATGATGGCTCTCTAGCCCGTGGAACCTGATTCTTTAACCAACTCCGAACCAACAGCAACACCAGCCCAGAACACAAAGACACAGGTTTTTTCCTTTGTCACTTATCATCTGGATATGCTCGTTGTATGCAGTACATATGTTTGAGTCCAGAAATTCACCCCAAATTGTTCAGTACTTCAGCCGAAACTAAATCCATCATGTTTTTGTTCACACACTTGTTTAAGTCCTCTTGGTGCTCTTGTAAATATTGTCTGACGAGCAGAGGCATGCTTCTGTCTGGCCCTCAGAGTGCACTCTGCATAGGGCAATATTTATCTTAGAACAAGCTGCTAGAGAAGACTGAAAAGAAACACAAGAGGTCTATGTAAACACTTCAGAGGGATCTAAGATGACCCTGCAACACTACTAAAAAGTACCAGCCCTCTCAATCACCTTTGAGTATTATGCTAACTGCAGATCAGACCAAAGCAGGCAAACATCATAGTGTGATGTGAATGACTACAGAAGTACGGACTAAGAAGGAAATGCTGCATTATACCCATTATACATTTTCACTGTAGTGCCAAAGAGTTGCCATAGAATTTATACAGATGTGGGTTGTGCAGGCTAATGAATGATCACAAGCTTCTCAGCCTTTCTTATCTGTTGTAATAAATTGCGAGAATAACTACAGAGACGGTTGGAAGACACAGCAATCAGCAAAGATATAACTTAATAGTCATCATCTCCACATTTTAATGATTCATGATATGGAGGATTTATACCTGTATTAATTTTTTTTACCTAAACTTATCAGAACATTGGGCCTCATTCACCAACCATTTTTGATAACAAGATTAATATATTTATGCATTGACTAAAAGCAGAGCACCCCATGAAATCTTTGTGAGTTTATATATTGTCTGTTCAAAATGTACTATTGTGTAGATGTTTTAAAGGTTTAAGCTTAAAGCAATGCAATGGACATTTTGAAAAACTCCTTTTGTTCGCCCAAAATCCAAATTACGAATTTGTGATCAGCATTTTTCTGTAATTTGTTTGTGAATATATGAATTCTATTAATTGCCTTCCAACCTACTGGGAGGCCTGCTTTGAAATATATATATATATATATATATATATATATATATATAGTTGACTCTCTGAAAACTCTGAAAACTGTCATCTTAATGTCATTATGTCCAACCTCCATTTAGCTGTCAAAATGAAGAACCTACTCAAGAGTGTCCACCTGTCAGTTTCCATTATATCTGCTCATTGCAATGACAATGAAACAAAATTAGGATTGAAATTGTTATCAATTATGAGGGCATCTCAAGTGAAGGTGAAAAACATAAAAGCTGTGCAATAGGAATGTCTGAAACAGGTGAAGACTAAGAACTCCTCTGGTTGAATAGTTGCAGGATGACAGTGAGGAAGAGTTCTACAATGAGCTATGTCTCAGTTAAGAGGAGCGTCATTAGCACAAATAATACAGACATCACTTTAGACACTTTAATTTGGTAATTAGGCCATTAACGCAGGCAAACGTATGCTAAAGTTGAATGATTATAGTGGAAAAGAAGTATGTGCCCTTAGCTTTTAAACTGGCAGGTATATATTGACCTGGTGAGCATCTCCTGCAGAATTCGAATCAGATTACCCAAAGTCTGCCTGCCACTTTCCCATGCGCAGATAAACTCTTTTACCCTATATTCTTAGTTCTAAAAGTATCAATGTAACTTGGAAAAGAAAAATTTGTGCCATAACTTTTGGAAGGAGGCAATTTATAGTTTTGCAAACCAGTCCTCTAAGATCTGGCATGTTCTAATGATAAATGTGACCAACAACCACTACTATTTTGACAAAAAGTAGCAAATTAATTGCCATGGCTGATGACCAACCTGCAGCCTGGTGGCAATGATGGCAGAATCTTTCATATTTTCTTTATGGACCACTGAGTTCTTCAACGAAACACTACAAACATCCCCTGAACTTTTTTCCATCCAAATGACTGTGCCTTGCTCGAAAAAGCTTTGATTTGTGGTGTTCTCCCACTGGAAACTGGCACCAAACTGTGTATACATGGGAATGTGGCAAGCCAGATTGCAACCTTCAAGATTTTGAAGGTTGTGGCCAGAAAAGTGTACGAAAGCTATCACACCCTTCATATCCTGTGTGTGCAGCTATTAAGGCTGGGATGATTTATATATGATTTTAAAACTATTTATCTGTAAGTGGCCAAAAATAGCTCTTCCTTCTATAGATAGAATAGAAGATAGAACTTTTTTTATCTAGGCAAGAATTACAAACTTGCATACATTTACATCAGATTTTACTGTTGGGCCTATATATATATATATATATATATATATATATATATATATATATATATATATATATATATATATATATCCAGTAGGGGTATATATTTAGTCTTGTTTTTTGCAATGACTTTTAAAAAAACTGTCTTAGTTTCCCTGAACCATACTTTTTTTCTTTCTTTTCTTAATAGCAAATGTTATATATTTCAATAAGGATATGATTGTGTTATGAATGCATGTTACTGTAACAACTTACCAGTGAATGGTTTGATAACTGATACTTAAGACTAATCTACAGTATTTTTACTACAGACATCAAATGCGAAATGAAGTTGATACAAATAGAATGATAAACCATCATCTGGCTTCTTTACCTTTATGATAGGAACAACATGGAGCTAATCAGGGCAAGATCTACCAGTTGATTAAAAAACATTTGAACTTTCCTTAAAAATAATCCCAAAGCTATTGAAACGTAACAATAACATTCCCAAGATTAAGATACACGTGTGCGACAGATGTGTCCGGATTTAGTTTATTCCCCATGATGGTAATTGGTATCATATGATGCCATTTGTCAAACGACTTTGCCTCCCAAAATTGAACAAGGCCTAACATAAATAATGGCATTAGGTGCCTATTTTCATTGTATTTACATGTTTGAAGTGGGGGATGTGAACATCACAAACAAAAACATTTGAAGAAAGAATATGTCACTAGTCTTGTCACGGAGCAAATGCTAATATAAAACTGTGATATTTGATGCATGGAAACAATGCAGTCTTCCTTTTGGCAAATGACCGAGTCTTCTGACAGTTCAACCTAAAATGACTATATGTTGCTGTATGCTGTTGGATGCTGCTTGAAATAAAAACATGAACTAGGTCAAATTACATTGAAATGCAGTAAATTTATACGTATGCATATGGTTCTCTCAGTATTTTAGTTTATTATTCTTACTAACCTCCACACTGAATGAATATATTAAAATGTGTTTTGAAATGTAAGGCCTTTTGAAAGGCATTGGCTAAACATTTTAAGGTTTGTCCACCTCGTTATCAGTCATCGTTAACGTCACAAGAACTATTATGCCTGCTGTGCCTAACATGTAGGTTGTCAAGCTCATATTATTTCTTCTGTCTGAGTACATTTTCATTAGGAATTACATGGCAATTTCACTGTCTCACAGCATTTGACAAGCTGTCTTGTCAAATTCGCCTGAAGTGTCAAACCTGAACTATACAAACTCAGACCAACAAAAGAACTATTTATGATGAAGTATGGTCTGCAATTCCACAGTTAGTGTATGCCCACTGCAACAACATTTCAATGTCTTACTCAAAGATCTGACATAAAGATTATCCAGAAATGACAAATGCATAAATTTATTGCTTTACTTTCAATGTTTGGACCCTTGAGATTTCTTTTAACTCCTGGCAGTGTTATGGATACTCAAAAGCAGCCAGGAAACTCAAACTAAAAAAGACTCCTTAAACACATTTATATAAGATCTTCTTAGCAATACACCAGGAAAAAAAGAAAAAAGAAAAATAACTTGGGTGTCTGAAAGTATTTCCTTTGGTTGCAAAGTTAAATTCCGCTGGAATACACTGTGCCACTTTAAACAAATTGGAGCTCTTTCAAAAATCTATCTGTCAACATAAAGGATGGCAAAATCAAAACAGTGGAAGCAGATCCTGCCTGGCAACCACACAAAAGCCCATGGGGTACTATATATAGCATTAGGCCTATCAAATCAGATAACACAAAGCATATTTGCTTTCAACATCACAATTCAGTTGATCAATTATCAATTAACTTCTCAGTCATTGCTGTCCCACCTTTCTGTTTAGTCATTTGGTGGCTGGGTAGTACTACTACCACTTTTTCATGGGAAAAAATATGGGAACTTCTCAAACTCAGTGGGTTAAACTCTACAGGCTTGTGAAGTATTGTTTTGTATGGGTGAAAGTATGCTCTTTTCTCTCTTTAGCCTGCTTTTGGCAGGCCTGGGATGACTCCCTCTGGGCCCAGACGCCTCTGTGTCTCTACCAGCAGGGTAAGGCCTGCCCTGATGGAAAAAAATCTTACCTGAAGCAGAACACTTTTTGGCTGCTGCCCAGGCATCTTTAGCTAATGACTACAGAGAGTGCTGCTAGCCGTCAGCAGGAAAACAGAGGGAACTGGCTGACAAAAATGTGTGTGAACCCCATGTATCAGTCTGTATACTTCTGCTTGAACCTCATTGTTCCAAAGTTGTTTTTATACCAGAAGCAACTAAAGCTTGAGTGTTCATACGGATAACTTTGACTTCTTTCAGTGCATGGGTGTGGTAGATGATACAAATTTTCTGTGTTTCCACACCCAAGAGCTCAAAAACCCAATATTGCTTCAGCTGCTATGCATTAGCAGGATGAGTTAATGGCTGGCTTCGGCCTGGCTGCTAACTACTGAGGGCAAGATAGGTTTCCTTAGTAAATATAAGAGGGATCTTATTCATGAACATGTAGACAGTTGCATGATACTAAAAGAAAAAAAGGATACATCTAACAATGAAAAATCATGTACCTCTCATATAGTTTGATATTCTATTGAAAGAAAAAGTAAATTAACAACTAAATTGCATACAAAATGAAATTCAAAGGAAATAATGGTTTATATCGAGTTAAATCAGATTTTAAAACAAACGTGGAAACCAACTTTCTAGAGATATTAGAGAATTGTCAGTAAAATTAAGTTTTGTTACTAGACATGTAATTAGTCCATATTATCTGGTTATTTTTTTTCTCTAGAGCTTAAAGAAGTCTTTTAATTGTAACATGTACATCTGCTTTCCCCATCTCCACTTAAATATCCCCTAGTGTGTTATGGGAATTTTAGAGTAAGCATGATCCTTTCATAGAACACCACTGTCTTGAATAAGAAGCATTAGGAGGATATTTCAGTCCATTGACTTGACCTGTTTTGTGCAACAGTTTGTATAAATATAGTATGATGTTTAATTTGCACATGTTCATCAAACAGACCCACTTATCTCTAAAGAGATAATCATCACAATCTTCATGTCACTACATTGTCAGCAGACAGATTCAGGCCGGTGTCAATGAAGGACCTGAGACTTGCTGCATTTTTCTTGTGTTTGCGATGACGTGGATCCAAGCCACAGCATGTCACGAATATGGCTTGTTTATTTCATTGGTTTCATGCCATCATCTGAGTGTGTGATAAGATCCTCCCTAGATCCCCACTAAACTGGAAGGAACAGGAGTGGGATGAACATGAGAGCAAGGAACAAGTCCGTATCTGCTAGTGTGGTGTGCTGACCTTGCTTCTCTTTGAAGCCCAAGCCAAGAATGCATAGTTTACATTGTGGGGAAATTACCTGGACCACAAAACTGATTTGTCCAGAGGCTTTATATTTGCATAGATTTTTGCACCCTGTTATCTAGACTGTCCTTAAACCCTGATACCAAAACCCAGCAGAAATTGCTTTTCAAATTTATATGTAGATACCTTTCCAAAAACGGGTATGTTGGCTATGGTAAACGGTCCCTAAGCATTAATATATGTACATGACTTGTGTGACTGACATCCCATCAGAGGTGAACATTTCTGCCTTATGCCCATTGTAATATGCTCCAGAAGAGGATAAAGCATTTACTGAAAAAGCAGTTACTGTGTCGTGACCAGTTTTCCTTATGGTATGGCTATGGTTACTAATCTGGAAAGTTAGCAAAATTTGAAAGTAGCATCTCTCTTCAGGGCTCTGGCTAAACCTTCCCATGACCTCAAAGGTCTTTCTCAAGCTATGCCATGCTCAAATCTACAACAAAAATCTGATTGGACATTTCCCAGCAGACTGCGAGGAAGTGATGGGTTGATATTTTTATAGAATTACAGTAGCCACAGATCTCATAAGTTATTGATTGTGGTTGGGTTGTGAAGACCATTTCGACCAATATAACAGTTTGTGTATACAGCTAAAAAGTTACCAATCCAAGCTGTAAGGCTAAAAGCTTTGTGTGTTTAACTCTTAAAGAATATTACTATGAGTAAGGATGTTGAAGAAAAAATTCTGATTCCATTTGGCCATGTTGCACACAGTAACTGACTGATCACATAGAAAGACAAGAGTAATCAGGATATATGACACCACACACACACACACACACACACACACACACACACACACACACACACACACACACACACACAGAAGTTATTACAATCTTTCATTTACCTTTATTGTCACTAGGGCATGATCAGCAGCGCCTAAGAATTTATGAAGCTGTCAAAAGTTGTATGAGTATCAAACGTAAACTACAGCATGTACCTAAGAAATGTGTTACTGTCAGGAACAATGTATGAGTACATGTTAATGCTTTCCTTTTCATAAAACCAATGCGGCATATACTGCACACTTACACCAGGCTTGAAATTAGAGGGTGTATCACTGTAAAAGTAGACATGGGTTCTAAAAGCAGACATGCGTCTCTGAAGACAGAATGCCAAAATACACCAACTCTCTTCTGTCCAAACAAATCTCAGTTTCTCTTGGGCTTTGACCTCATCTCCATGAAAAACAAGCCTTAATTTGCAGAAACCACAATGCACTACTAAGCACAATACACACATCTCACAAGGTCACCTTACCACATTGAGAGGACACACGCTGAACAACCATGCATGGGCTAGCACAAAACCAGTACCATTTACTTACTCTCATTATTTGGCTGAATGACTAAACCTTCTCGTGTTCCAGGTTCCATCATCTGTCAAGGATTTTTTCTCTTTATGCAGTCATCCCTTGCTGTTTATTTTGCTGGTCATGCACTTTTCTATAAACCGTTGGGGCTTTGGGGAACAGTACTGTACAATAATGCCTGGCTCAGTCAAACTGTCTTGTGCTTCTTTTTATCATGCTGAAGTATAGCAGGGGACACACGCAAATTACAGACTAAAGAGTTTATTGAAGTAAACCAGGCAGACTAATACACAATACAGTTCAAGTTCATAAAGGTGGGACAAACAGATGTCAATAAGACAAACAGCACTAATTAAAAAGCATGGTAGATAAGGCAGTCAGAGACCATACACAAACACAATATCAAAGGCTAGGCAGGTAAAAGAAAACTTGGCCATGCACAGGAAAAAGAAAAAAATAGGCTCAGTGATGACTGCTAACAGGGAACACAGAGCAATACTTTGCAGTGATTGAACTAAACAGAGTCCTTAAATTATACACTAGTTAAGACATGATAGTGAACAGGTGTACTATGATCACATGGTGTGTGAGTCAAAAGGTCAGGTGATTGTGAGCAGTGCAATGGATGGCGGGACCTGAAGTCATAGTCCTAATAACGGGAACTTGGAGACAAAGTGACAAAGTCTTTAACACACCATTAAGGATGCAGGCAAGTTCCTGGAAAGTCTTGTGGGAGTATTTCTTGGCATCCAATCAAATGTCTTTATTATTAATTATAATTATTATATTCTTCTTCTTCTTCCTCTTATTATTATTATTGTTATTATTATTATTAATTCTCTCTGTGTAATTACTGTAAGTAGAACAAAAATCAAGAAATGCATACTGTAGCAGCAGTCTTCTTCAGTCTTTAAAAAGCCTTAATCAAACACATGACCCACAAATGCCATTCTGATGGCGGTGGTGACTCAATGGTTAGGGCTCTGGGTTACTGGTTAGAATATCAAAGGCCCACGCACCAACACTGTCCAGCTGCCACTGATGTTGATTTGTTAGTGTTTGGGCCCTTAAGCAAAGCTGTTAACTGTCACTGCTCCAGAGGTTCTGCATCCTGGCTGATTCAAAGTTATGACCCCAACTTTCCTACAAGTTGCAGTATGCAAAGAACACTACTGTGTTTAACTGAGCTGTAATGTATGTGTGATAAATAGAGGTTTCTTCTTTATTTTGTTGACAGGCCAAGAATGATGTTAAGGTTTGCAAATTTTTTTAGAATAATTATGTCACCCACAGGTGTCTTTTAATATGGCTGGTTTATTCACTCGTAGTTACTTATAATATGCAACAGTGAGTGAAATTTGTAGAGATTTTCCAAAAAAACCCTTGAAAAATGTAATTTTCATGAAAGTTATAATATTGGTCTGTAGTAAAGTATTTTCCTTTTTTCCCCAACTTAGATGGCTTCAGACATGTTCTTCCTGTCACGCTTAACTGATATGCTGGCCTGTCTCCGAGCTGTGATGTGGGTACTGGCTGACACCATGTTTTCATTTTGGTGCGCACAGATGTGCCTGTACATTGGAGACAACACATCTTGCAGCGTCTGGCCTGCACACTAGCTGGCGGAAGTAGTGTACTGTCACAGGTTAATGTTTATAACTCCCATACGTCTTTCTTCTCTTTTTTACTCTTTGGTTGTTTATTATGCCCCATTCCCAACAAATGTACCACCAGACTGATGCTGCTTGAGTGTTGTAAAACAATAATGTAAAAGACAGAATATTTACTGGTATTACATGACTGTAAAAAGGAAATCTTTGTGAAAGAAGGGTGTCATCAGTACACCTGAAACAAGAGAATATAAGGCTGGAAGATCCATACAGGGCCGAGAAAACAGGAAAGGACTATCCCAGTTTGATGCTAGGATTAAATCATGCATGCTGGGAATGGCATGCCTTTAAAAATGAGCGGAAGAAGAAAGGAGTGGGAGAAATGAAGCAGGAATGAAAGGGGGAGCTGTCTAATCCCCTAAAGCATCCATATATTGCTCCCAACTCCTCTCCCACTGCTTGTAAATGGCTTGGAATGTAACATGTTGTCTTTGGACCCCATGTGTGTGGACTTCTCCAGTATAGAGAGATTTATGTGTGCAGACATTGCCTAAAGCGCCCTCATTTTGACTTTTAACTAGAGGCTTTGAAGCAGCAGCAGAGCCTTCTGGCATTAAAATAATATCACAAAGATGTACTTTCATTTTGGAGTAATTTATGTATTATATCTTCCTGGGAGTTTGGTTGTATCTCTGTCAGTACTGAAATGTGTGTGAATATTATTACAATGTGTTTCAAATCAGAATCGGTTCATTCCTTAATCACAAACATTTTTCACATGCTTTTTAGTAGTAAGTCTTAAAGCTCTGTGATATTCTTTAGAAGTTACAAACTAACTGTACAAATATATTATTCATTATTTCCACTTATTTTAATCTTGGAAATCTGCCACACAATTTTCAGTTCCAACATCAAAATGTTGGGGGGAAAAAAACCCCAAACCCCATGGGACTTAATTCAAGCTAACTCTAAAGGAAAATGATGAGGACTTCCCCATAACCAGCCTCATTCCGTATATAGGCCACAGCTTCACTCTTTTTAACTTTCCTCAAGTGTTAAGAAAGCAGTGCTTTATCCCAATCCTCTTGTTCAAATTCTGACTATCAAGTAAACTCTATACCCTTACACACAGAAACAATGTGGGTAAAAAAAAAAAAAAACAAGACAAGACTTCTGCATTTATTTGCCATATCTAATCTTTAAATCCCTTTTAGTGTTAGCCAGTCCAGCAAATGAAATTTAAGATGAGGAGAGGAGGGGGCAACTGGGAAGGAAATCAAGTTAACTGTTTATAAAAGCCACATGAATTAATCTCTACACAAATTCCCTTAGCTCAGTCCTTCAATGGGTTACTTTTAGCCAAAAGGTAATGTCCACAAGGAGTCAGAAAGCAAACTGAACTAAGGGCACAAGTAAAATTCAGGCACAGGTTTCTTTGATAACACAAGTTGGCTGACACCCCATGCATTTATTACAGTTACAAAGGCTTTACTGCAAACATGAAAGTCACTTCTATAAATAATACATATTATTGGGTCACCTTATGCTTTAGAAGAAATATACAGCTAGTGTATTTAAAATAAGAATATTTCCCACTCTGAAAATATATCTGTCCTGTTGAAGAAAACAGTCAGTTCCAGATAGCTGGCAGCTGTACCACTGACAGGAAGAGAAAACTGGCCTGAGTCAATAGGCCTTCCTGTAATCTCCCTCGAAGTCTTCTCACATATCGGCCATTAGGAGAAACAGTATTGATACACACAGACCCCCATATATGATTTGTTATTTTTGACTCTTTCAAGCCAATACCAAGATGAAACCATTACCTTTTTGTCTATATGTCATGGTGCTCAATTTGGATGTTATTATGGATAATAAGATTGTGTTCGAGTATTTATTTCTTTAACAAAAAAGCTGACATATAATATTGGTCATCTAAATATCTGTTTATTTTCATGGTGATTCTTGTTCAAAGAAATGTATAAAAATGTATAGATTGGAATAAGACAAATAAAGATTAACATTACAGGTCTTTATTTGCATAAAACTGTACTTTCAGACAAATCATTAAATTATATTTTATAACTGAGGTCCAACTGACAAGCAACGATCTTAAATGCTGACACAAATGCTAAACTGAACTGCAAGTGTACTAACAACTGTGGTTTAAGTTAAAAATATATAAATTAAAGTTAAAGCAGCATTGCTTACATGTTGTCCTTTTATACTAATGGCAAATGTGAGCCTCAAACCAGTGTGTTTTAACCTGAAGGGTAGAGTTCTTCCTAATTGAAACCTGTGAAAAATTACTATTCTTTCACTGCTTTTCATTGAGCCAAGGAATCACAGTGGTGGAAGGGCCTCATTTAGAGAAAGAGAAGAAGGGGAAAAAAACATACCATAAATCCCTTTCTCAGGAAGATTAGTGGTTGTCCCTTTAGAGTGGGCTATGGATGGGGCAGCTTTTTTAAGCCACATTTTTCTCTACCAGTGGCCTGACCCTTAGTTCATTCTCCCAACCCCGGGGCCAGTTACTGCATGGCTGAGCAGAGTGCCCTCTGCCCCTGTCATCCCCCGCCTACCTCTCCAATTCTCACCAAGAGAAATAAAGTGCCCTAACTAGTATATCAAGGTACTGAAAGACAACAGTTTCCACAATCAACCTACCCAGTCATTCTACTGATAACCAACATAGACCTACACGACAGCTCAGAACTATTTCTTTAATTACGCTTTGAATGTCTCGTCTTTTACAGCTAAACCTACCATGGCAAAATCTTAAAGGTTGCACAGTGGAACACTAATATTACATCACTGCAATTTGATTTACGTTAGTCTCAAGGAATGTTGTTTGATGAAACGCAATCCTTCAAAGGCTACCTCTGAAAGCATGACTTGATGAGGCACAATCAAAAACTTCCAGGGATGTACCAGTAGCGAACAAATGGATCATGTCATGTGCATGCAGCAGAAGCGTGCAGTGAACCCTTTGAATCACTATGCCACGCGAAGCTATCAACTATCAACATTGGGACATGTGCTACATTCAGTACAGGAACATGAAGTTTTCGCACCTTGTAGATGTGGAGGATTAGCAGAAATGCAGGTATTTATTTATTAAAAAGACATGTCCTGACACCTAACCATCTGAAAAGGACCTAATGCACAATTCTGAGCTGATTGTAAATTCGACCCTTTGTAAATACATGAAACAATACAATCTGTACAGAAACCCAAACCAATAGTTAGTTATGCTGTAAAGCCTGTAAACACATGACAGAAAAGAGTTGCAGAGGCACGCACACTCCTCAAAGGTAGATAAATATTGAGTGTCAGATCACATTCACAGCTAAAAACGTCAATGAATAACAGTGATTAGTATATACTACATGAGAACGGAACAATCTGATCTGTTGACTATCTGGGGTTTAATAAAGATTATCCTGAGTAGGTAATGCTTAAACTGAAACAGGAGACAATCACTGACAGTCACTGATTCTTAAGTCATAGAAATTCACAAAAAGGCCCATCCCAAAAAATATGAAGATAGGTATGCAAAATGACCCTCTCCTTTTTAAAGGTACAAAAGCACTTTATTCAAACTTTGAATGAGTTTCAAAAGATGCCATCATGAGTGTTGTGATAGATTTGGTGGCATGATCATTCTAACACTTTAAAAATGTAACAATAAACTATAAAAATTGCACTGCTTGTGGAGTTTACATACCATCAATGTGTGTGTGTGTGTGTGTGTGTGTGTGTGTGTGTGTGTGTGTGTGTGTGTGATGGGGGGTCATTCTACTGGGAAAGAGACAATACCAATATGAATTGTAGCTGGGGTACTGTGGATGTTAATTTACCATGTACCACCTATCTATACATTTTTTGCATTGTTACATTCCTACATTGCAACAGAATTCTTTAATGGCAGCAACCATTTTCCCTTGTGTGCATTCACTACAAAAATTACATTTTTTGCACCTTGTAGACATGAAGTATTAGTAGACATTGTCTACTGGCACTGACCTCTTTCAGCAGGTTAATGCACACTACCATACTGCAAACACTGTTTGAGGAATATGACAAAGAGCTCAAGGTGTTGACTTTGCCTCCAAATTCCCCAGATCTTAATCTGATTGAGCTTCTCACTGAGATGTGCTGGACAAACAAGTCCAATCCATGGTGGCTCCACCTTGCAACTTACAGGACTTAAAGGATCTGATAACATCTTGGTACCAGATGCCAGATCACACCTGCAGAGGTTTTGTGCAGTCCATGTTAGGTGTGTGTATGTGTGTATAGAGCTCTGGAAAAAATTAAGGGTCATGCTTAAAAGCAAGATTTTTAATTAAATCTTTTATTTATATCTATGTATGTATGTATGTATGTATGTATGTATGTATGTATATACACACATACATATATACATGTAATGTGTGTGGCAGCCATTTTATTCCAGTGCTTGTGGTGGAATTCCAACACAAGCACTATTCATATCAGGTGAGCTGACCCCGGTTGGCGTGCGCACCGAACAGCTCGCCAGTCCATGAACTACACAAACAAACAAACATTCCCATTCCCACCGAGGGGCAATACAAAACAGTCAATTAGCTCATTTTGTATTTCATGCTTTGGACTGTGGGAGGAAACCAGAGAACCCTGAGGAAACCCATGCACATACAGGAAAAACATGCAAGCCCCACACAAAAACACCCTCGCCGATCACAAGGCCTGAACTGAGGACCTTCTTGCTGTGAGTTGAGAGTGTTAAGCTATCAAAGCCATCAGACAAAGCTGAACTGATTGAATTTTTGCACCTGGAGTGGCATAAAGTCAGCCAAGAGCAACATGAACGGCATGCCAAGGCGCAGGAAAGCTGTGATTAAAATGTTACTCCACCAAATACTGATTTCTGAATGAAGCCGACTGATAAAATCATACAGAAAATGATTACTTCGCAATACTGTTCATAAAAGTGGTTCCACAATCTACTAAATTGTGTGGCATACTTAGTTTTTCCACATATGGCTTGTGCATTTTGGTTTAGTTTTACAAAGTAAAATCATGCGTTGCTGGTCATGTGAGGTTGTCTTTACCTAATTTTAAGACCTGGTAGGAACTAGATGATTTTTTTAAATTATGCCATGGTATAATAAATTTCGTCTGCGAATATAATACCAGTTTTCAATAACATATGTGAAATTCACTTTGATCGGCTCAACAGTTTTTGCCCTACTAATGTGCCAAAGGTAAGCTGGAATAATTAGTAGTAGTTGAATATTAAGTTGATATAAAAAACCGGGTAAAAGGACAACAGTCTGCGGACTCTCATTCGCCTACTAATGATTAAATGAATCATCTGGTGCTATGGTGTTTTTTCCCTGGAAAAATTAAAGAATATATATTCATGATCTAAGTCTTAAGATAATCCCTCCTGTCGTGTTCACCTCCCGCCCCTTACTTTAGTGTTCCCGGTCAAAATTGACCAGTCTGTTTTAACTGCTCT
>JAOUQZ010000047.1:11417687-11432107 GCA_028564935.1 Neosilurus hyrtlii
CTTAAATTAGCACAAAAACCATTTTTCACCACCAAATTTTTATTCAACATTCTTTAGCTGTGAACAATGTCTCAAAGTAGTGTTTAACATGAATTTATAGAATTAGACATAAAATGACTGCAGTGAAAATACTAATAGGCACTGAAAATGTATTACAAAATGAACATGTAATGTAAAAAATAAATGGAAAACCAAAGACCAAACTCAACATGAAGTCACAGTGAGTGTGTGTGACCTTGCAAACAAAAGCATCACATTTGCAGCATCTCAGGCTTGATTTGTTGTCTCTAGGAGCACAGAGCTCACAGCGCTTCCTTTTCTGCCCATGTCCTTGTTGGGGGAGAGCAGCCAGGGCAGCGGCTGAGGCTGGGGCTTGCACACTCCTAACCAGACTGGCAGAGGCCGGTGTGCGAGGAATGTGCTGGCACCATTGAATAAGAGGAGTCCCCAAAGCTTTCTCCAACTCTGCTAGGAAAAGTCTCCTCTTGAAACTCTTCCCCTAATAGCAGGTTGAGTCGATGGCTGTCCACACCACATATGCGTTGAAAGCAGACACATCGATGATATTGTGGAACAGTGCAACAGGCCAGCGGGCTGTTATTCACTTGCAGGTGTATGTATCAGTAAGCTGCAATAAAAGAAACAATAAATAAGAGATTGGGAACAATATTGAATCTGTTGTACACAAAATGCTACGATTCACATAAATAAAAATAAAATAAAATGCATGATGGATGAAACTTTACATTACCTTATCAAGACAGTCAACGCCTCCTTTTTCTTGTTGTAGTCCTGGATCATAAGGGGCTTCCTGTCCTCTGTGGTGCTGACAGCAGCGTCTTTGTGTAGCGTGCTCATCATGATGACATTTCTATTCTTCTTAGGAACATATGACACAAGAGTGTATGTGTCAGTGAAGGCAAATTTTGATGAGAGTGCCCCTCTTCCTCTGGTCGATACCAGTGCAGGGGAAGTTCGGGCTTGTTCTTCCTCACTGTCCCTACCATGGTGAGCTTTCTTTTCAGCAGCTCCCAACCAAGAGCATATGATGTGAAGAAGTTGTCACACGTGATATTATGCCCTTGGAGACCGGTTGTCATGTCCAGCACAACATTCTTTTTTTTTTTTTCTCTCGGCCCTTCCAGTACTGGGTTTCCCCATGTATTACTGCATATTCCAGGCATAGCTGCTCCTGGCATCACATGCTGCCCAGATCTTTATTCCATATTTTCCTGGTTTGCTTGGAATGTACACCTTAAAGGAACAGCGACCTCTGAAAGAAACCAGGCACTCATCAACTGCCACCCCAGGGCCTGAATTGTACATAAGTGGTAGGCGCTCCAGCCACCTGTCTCAAATGTTCCTGATGGCAGTCAGTTTGTCATTTCGCCAGTGGACGGGTTGTGTATCTCTGTTATAATTCTTGAAAGGACATGAAACTGTTGTAAGGGCATAGTTGCCCGGAATATAGGCCTCCCAGACTCTACATCCCACAGACTTTTTGTAGCCTCATTGTTTGAGCGATATTCTCCTGCTAAAATCAACAGACCTATGTAGGCTTGGAGGTCTACCAGGTCAATTTCTTTCCAGGTGTCCCCAAACACATGCTTCCCCTCCAGGTTTGTCATGTCCAGTATAATTCCTTTAATGGACTCTGGTAAAAAGAGTTGGAAGCTGGACTTGATGTCATCCACACAAGATGTCACATATTGTTTTGGCCCTGGTGTCATCTTTATGATGTTTTTCACTCTCGCTCTACTTCCTCTGTCCTGGGGGGATGAAGACCAGAGCAAGTGTCCACTCTTGGACTGGAATGTCCCCTCAGGTGCCTGTTCTTCAGGTGCCTCTCCCTCTCCATCTATTGACTGGTCAGTCTCCTCAAAGTCTGGATCAAAATCTGTGTTGTCTTCCACTTTTGAGATATCCTCCTTTATCTCTGGTTCAATCTCAGTGCCCTCTTCATCATGTCCAAAATCCTGGACCAGAAACTCTTCGACACAGAACCGCTTGGTCAGTCGACTACTCATTGTGCTCAGAGGGAAAGAGATGTGTACCCGCAAAAGACATTGTTCAGTCTGAAATGTGTGTGAGTGAGTGAGTTGGGGTGGTGTGTGTGTGGATGTTTTCTGTCTGATGGATGAATATAGTCTGGATACCCATTCATTTCCTATGGCGGTCACTTTTGACCGGGAACACCACAGTTGTAACAAGGTTGATTAAAACATTCAAAATTCAATGAAAGAGGTGATCATCACTTTTATATATTCAAGTGCATAGTGTGGAGGATATAAGGCCTTGAGGCAATCAGATGTAAAACACAATATTTATGAGTGTTTTAAGTTGTAAATCAGTCAGATTTGACCCGAACACAACAGGAAGGAGAGAAAAGCAAAAGAAGAAAAGCAAAAGAGCACACAAATAAAATTATGATTATTCCATCAGTCTCTTCTGGCAATTCATGAATCCCACACTGAGCTTTAATATTTGAACATGATAAAATTCATGATCAGTGTTACCTCACTGTGGAGTAGGAGGGGTAGAATAAATAACGTTCTAGCTTCAACACTAGTGCATCATCTCATATGAACTCCAGAAGTCATTCGTTTAATACCTACTGGTTTTTAAAACACAGGATACGAGTTTGCAGTATTCACACTATCATTTAAAACTGTTCAACCCTGCTTCCTCGCTCCATACCATTCAAATTTTCCATCAACTGTTTAGTAACCCGGGCGGTATGGTCAAGACGGTCCCGAGTTCCAGTCTTGAGCTCGGCAAGGCCAATTCTGTGTGGAGTTTGCGTGCTCTAAATGTGCTTGACTGGGTTTCCTCTCACAGTCCAAAGACAAGCACGTCAGCTAATTGACAGCTTCAAATTGCCCCTAGGTGGAGTGTGATTGGTTGTGTGTGTTGGCTCTTTGATAATCTGACAAGCTGTTCAAGGTGTACCCCACCTTCGCCCAGAGTCGGCTGAGATAGGCTCCAGCCTCCCTGCAACCTTAGTAGGATTCATTGGTTTGGGAAATGAGTGCGTGATTGAGTGTTTAGTAACTCACAGCTATTGATTCTATGGACCAGTTTTTAGTTTTTTTTAAATAATTATTAATAATATTCATGTTTGTCTTTGCTGGCTATGAACAGCCTGTAAAGTAATGTCCTATTTTCATCAGCTTCCTTAACAATTAATGATCATTGCCTTCTTATGGCAGGCCACCAAGCCTTTCATTAAACAGTGAAATACATTGATATGAAAAGGCTATTAGCATTTCAAAGGTCTTTTGCCAAGCTCATGTTTGTCAGAGGACTCTAATGGATGGTGTAGACCACTCTTCCACCAGCTGCTTAAGTAATTTATAACATTTATTCTCTGGGGGCAAGAACAAGGTCTTTCAAACTCGTTAGTCTGGTATTTCATCACACATTCACTGACATCTTTTAAACAGTTGCTACTTTTTCACTCTTTGCTTTATTCTCCCTTTTTGACCATTGAGTCAAGAGTTAAACTGACAAACGAACTAGTCATGAGTCGGCATCCGCTAACTACTAAATTAAAGTGGTTTCCTCAACAGTACCAAGTAAAAGCTTGTTTTGAAACTTTTGTGAAAGTCTTTCACAGAACTGTCATTTTTATACAATTGACGCCCTATTTGAGACAAGCTCTGTAGGACTGGTTTCATTAATATTGATAACTATACTTGAATTCACCTTTAAAGCATTTGATCATCTCCTACTTACAATTTCATGCATGGGTCTGGCTCAGCTGAAGGTGAACATTATCTGAGCATATAATTTAAGACAGTTCTCTTACTTAATATTGATAGAGGGTAGGTAAGGTTTTCTGGTGAAATAAAGTGTTTTTCAATAAGCTTTCATACCTCGTGACATTGTGGTGGGTGAAGGCTTCTTGGGAAGGTCAGAGAAGCTGCTCGTATCCAGACCTGAACTCTTGCACTCCTTCTTCTCTGGGGCAGTTCTGGTTGTAGAATCCATTATTGGGAATCAAGAGACTGAGGAAGAGAAGAAAGTAAAAAAAAAAAAATTTAAATAATGCATTTTGTTTACTGTCAGTGCCATGCTGTTAACTAAACACAAAATATATACGGGCACATAATGAGCATAAGGCTTATTAAATGATATTAATAATTATAAGAAGAAAACAATAAGAAAGGAGTGACTGGCAACTACCTAAGTGCATAACACACTGTGCAAGAGGATTTCAAGTATAAGTAAACAAGAAACAAGATCAAGCAACTGCATCACTATTTCATCACTACCTGCATCCCCATTAACCACCATTAATGTCCACCACTAAAAGTGATTAAGTACTCTACTGGTAAATACTTATATCCCAGTAAAAAAGATGCAAAATAGTGATGATAAAAAAAGCATACAAAAAGCGCCACCCCTGGATCTCTGTCAATGCTGCACTCAAACAGCATGCTGAGAGCAGATGACTTGGCAGTGTGCTGCTTGTTTAACTTTGTGGAACCTACAAGATTATCCTTGGTGGAGTGCAAACAAGTGGCGGTCAGGGACTGAAAGAAGTCCCTCTTTTTCATGCAATGATTGAGTCTATCCATGTTTGCTCTTTGGTTAATCAGCATGGATGTTAAAAGTGGCTAAAGAACAGACGTTATCAATGATATAATTGGTTAAACAGTCATTGTTGTGCTAATGTGTGTTGTACTGAACATACATAAAGTAATAAGAACATGATATACTTGTACAAAATACTTTTTAAAGTGATTTGTATTTTATTAGAATTAAGTGGGTAAAAAGTGAAAACTCATTTTGTGAACATTTTGTTCTTTTGATCGTCAAGTTTACAAGATGAGTAAAGCAAATATTAACCTACATAAAAGGCTGGATGGATACGGTTGACTGGTATGCTGGCTAAAATTGGGGCTGCTGCAGATGGCAAGACAATAACAAAATTATGCCTAAAAGGGCAAAGAATTTATTGGCAAATTTTCAAAGTTTGTTGGCAAAGTTCGAAACGTAGCTGTCCAAATTGTATGACATATGAGAAAAGCTGTTCCCGTTTACTGTGGACTTCACAACCTTGAACTCCACTGTTTAAATGCTTACACATAATGTCAATAATAAAAAAAAATAATACTTCTGCATTATTTCCAACTAACTTAATTCTGTTTGCCAAACGGATGCTTTACACAGACTGAAAAGTTGATTTAGATTGGGAAAGGCAAACTTTTTTGAAAGATTTTAATATAGTCATATGGACTTTAACTTTGGAAGTTCATACTGCATTGTATTGAGCTTAAATCTAAATCTTAAATCTTACCCCACATTCTGCTACATTTTTGGCCCAGGTGGCTTATATATTGTCTTTAGTATTGTAATATAGTAAATGCAAATATAAAGTTTCACATGGTCAGCATCTTTTATGTGATGAACATAGACCATATTCATCACTTTTCAGTGATGCTATCTAATGATCCTCCTGCCAATTCAAAATGGGTTATTGGCCTTGGAGGGCATCTGTTTCATGCCTTCTAAGGCAAAAAAAATTCCATTTGCCATCTTCTGTCACTGACACCTCTTTGAAAGTATTTTTGTGACTCAACCTAAATAACTAATTTATTTTATAACTATCTTTATACCAGCTGATCTCATGAGCTCTCTGACATCACGGAGTGACTGATGGTCAGTTAAAGTAGGCTCTACATGTGTAGAACACATTCTCTCCAAGTAAAACAGACCTTCACAGAGTAAGGTTCAATTTGTCAATGGCACAATTATTGGACAAGACAAAGATTAATCATCGAAGACTCTGTGCACATTCCAACAAGCAACCAAAACGAGAAACTACAGCAGCATGCACTTCTCTGGAACAGAAACACAACACAATAGGAATCCATGCTCTGGGAATTTGTTTCTAAATGCCAACAACACATGCCCATGTCATGCCATAAAGACTCAGGCTGAGACTGACCTTTTGACATGATCGCTGAGAATTGATGGAATAGTACAGGTGTCAGAAGCAAAGTTGACAGGTGGTAGTTAGGATGAAAGAATGACAAGAGGGCACCTTTTCATTCTGGATGGTGCAATGTGTGTAAAGGATCAGAACATTGGGTCCATGTGTCTCAGTGCTATAGGGACCCTGCAGAGCTGGGAGCTAATCCTTCACGAAAGTATGTGGTCTTGTTCTCCTTACTCTGCTGAGCCCCATGATTCAGCCACAAGTACCTAATAAATAACCTCTTTCAGACTGCCTATATTTAATCCAATATTTGCATTGATGCTTCTACAATACATGTCACCAGTATTCTGCTTTTGGTAGCCTCCCAAAGGAAATATAAACTATTTGGTTTAATGCCTTTATGCTTTCTCTTTCAGTAATGTACCTTATTACTTTAACTTCTCTCAAGGAAACACTTACGTTCAAATGTGTGAAATTCTTTGATTTTTTTTTACCCTGATATCTTTTAGGACAGTAAAGGTATGTGTCTCTTCTACAAAGTCACTGACCTTACAAGTAGGTCAGGGATAGTGACCTTAACTGAACAAGTTTCCTGCCATTGAGTCCTCAGACAGTGACAATTCTTTGTTGAGCTTTTAACACTGAGCTGTATGGATTGGCTAAAAAATACTGTTACTATTGTTTCAAGTGTAAATTACAGTCACACTGTTTTTCCCTCCCCATTTGTTTAAAACCAGGGGTCAGATATATTTATTTCATTTTATTTTTCATTTGGGTTTATTTTGAAAAGAATCAATATTTTTTACATCCTTCTTGGAAACTATATAAAATAAAGTATAAGAAAAAAAGGTTAATTGTTCTTTGCATGTGATAACCTACTTCACACTCCTGCAGTGTAATTTGTAGCTTTAATGTGAAAAAAGTTCTGCATACATGTTCCTTTAATCTCATGAACTTCATTCTGTAGCCAGGCATGCAGAACTTGAACGCTGGAGAAGAAATTGTTCACTTTTTGGAACCTTTTTGAATTCATACTGAAATTGAAAATTTTAGTTTAATACCAATTAAACATTTTTAAAATGACATTTAAAATTTTCAACTATGTAGAATTTCCAACACCCCCCCCCCAACCAAATTAGTGAAGTGTTCCCAAAATCATTGTAGATTTTCACTCTCTGTAACATTTCTAATCCATGCTTAAAACATTGTATTTAACTAGAAGGTTTCTCAAGACTCTACGTACAGATGTACTGACTTTACTTTCAAAATATTTAAACATATTGCAACAGTATGATTTTGATATACTGCTGCCTTTTCCCCAAAGTTCATGTCTATGTTACACCATTAAGTAGGATGAGTCAGTCTACAGGCTCACAGTTTATTTCCTTTCCAAAGTAAGTCAACTTTTCTGTTTATCTGAGGCTAGTCCTAACCATTGCAGATGGTCTATCAATACAGTCTTTCTCTTGTCAGCAACAAAATGAAAACCTTTCATTTAATTCACTTTTTACTAGCCAGCATTTTCCCTGTCATATATTACTGGTTGGAGTAGTACATTATGTCAAAATAATGGTTTTAAGGAGTTATACTTCATGGCATTCCAGAACACACACCCAGACCATGTCCTTGAGAAGAGATACTAAATATACTGCAAAATTAGAGATTTCAGTTTAGCTTTTTCCTTTACTGTAATGTACGTGTTTGTCGAAATGCTCAGCAGTACCAGCCCTGCAGGGCATTTCCACAAATGTAGACCTGCTACCCGAGAGTACAAAATCAAAAAGAAAAGCCTCTGTCAGATAGAGCTAGACAAAGGTAGATATGAATGGTGATTAAAACCAGATGTGCTACATGTAACAGAGCACGCATAAATCCCTCCGATACAGAAAGTGCTTTGATGAGTTAACATTTGAATTTCATCCGTAATATTACCGACCTCTGAAGAGAAGAAAAAACTAAACAAAATGAAAAAGGGTCAAAAGATAACCAATGTCGAAAGGATGAATTTTCCCTTCCCCCACCAGGCCCACATAAAATGCAATATCCTGTGGTTGAGCTCTTTTTTTGCCCCTCAATCTAAAACAGATGTTAGCGTCACAGGCTAGACATAAGAATGAGGAGGAATACCTCACTGCAGAGGCTGCAGGAGAAACAAAGCTATGTATATTTTGGTGCTAACTACATAATCATGACATGTTTATGCTGCAAACAGGTTTGAAAAATACAGTAAAACCCACTGATGATAATGCTCTGTGAGACTTCGGGGTCACAGCTGTTAACTGTCAGATTGCACCGCTAATGAAGGAATTTGCTTCCTCTCAGCACCATTTGCTTGGATCACTAAAACGTGGTGTTGTTAGCACTTTCCTGTCAGGACTTCAGCTGTCACTCCTCTCACCTTGAAACACTCTTAATAACATAACAGAATGAAACCAAAAATATTAGTAAATATAGACTCATAACAACAATGCAGGAAAGCAATTGATTATTATTTGAATATACTACATGGTGCAATCTGATTGGCTCCCTACCTAGAGGCTAAAAAAACATTATTCCGATGCTTGTCTCAAAACTACGGACACTCACAAGCTGTGATGGTCACTTGGAAAGGGCGGCATCATCATTGTCACACTTTAAAAATGGAAGAACAAACAATAACATCTCATTTTAGTTTGCTTTTTTACGCATAATATATATGAAACCTTGTAAATGCATAAACTTTAATAAAACTGTTAACAAGACAGACTTTTGACATGGCAACGTTTTAAACTGATCCTTTTTTTTCTTAAAATGACATCTGATAAAGTGTATTCTTTACTAAGACTAGGCAATTAGCAATGTTGAAAATGTCCGATTGCACTTTGAAGATTTCTCAACACTGTCGCCTTGGGTTAGTGTATTTTACCACTCAGTGAGAGACATCCATCTGTTTGAGCTGTTGTCTTAATTGTGAGTCTGCAGTGTCAGCTGGGAACAGGAATGAGGGGCTGTGGGTCTAATCCCATGTATGTGGGGGGCTAGAAATATACCAGTTGTTTGACACCCCTACACCACTAAAGTCTTTGATCTGATCACCTACAAGCCAGCTGCTCTAAGAAGGTGTCCAGTTCAGCAGCCTGTAGCATGAAAGCCCAAATAATAGTGTGGTAACTTCCCTATGTAGACCTTTTCCTAAATCCTAAACACTTCACAAAGTCACCTCTCAGAGAGGCGTGATGCATACACTGAAAACAGCTACATAATTTAGATACACAAGGTGTTGGCAGATGTTGACAGGATAGCAGATGATTTTGATATTACTGGGCATAATGAATGAATTCTTTAGTGAACAACCTTAGCCTGGCAAGGGTCCAGCACAGCGTTCAGCAAAAGGCCATAAGAGGGAGTTGATGTGTGTGTCAGGGAGTGGGACGGGCTGATTGCTAAAGACTACCACATGGCTTCTTCTTGCTCAAAACGAACGACTCATCTTCCATGGCTGGAGAGGAGTCTGTGGCCTGGCAGGGGTTCAACACTCCTCTCAGATGCTCTTGCTCATCCTTTGGAACATAATGGGAAGACCCAGCCACCCACTCCATTCCTGGCGAGTCAGGTTTGGGCTATGGGAGGCCACCCGATAAATCACAACTGGCTTACATCGTCTGCTGCACTTCCAATAATCCTGCCTTGGAAGCAAAAACAGAAGATTTCCCCTAAGAAGACTTTACCAACCTGCCTGAGGGCTCTGTGCACTTCAGAATATACTTCTGCATCGGATTAGCCCTGGAAACAGCCATGTGGAACACTGTGCCATTGTTTGAATCCATGATGGTGTGGGAAATAAACAACAAGACAACTTACAGGCCATGAATATGTCAAAATGATCATTACAGTGATCCTGTCAACACCAACTACTGATAAGTTCTTTCCCATTGACACAGGACATCATGAGGTTACACTAAACCCTCAGGAATAATTTATCTTGTACATATAAATTGGTGCTCATGGTACTGTACAGAAGTACAGAACACTATCGGTATCATGGTATCAAAAAATATATTTTTCCCCACACCACAGATTACAATAAAAAATATATATGTGGTGTTTAAGGTTTATCGTGCCTTCAGCTATATGCTTATTACTCTCCTTAATGAGTCAGAAGTTGAGCATGAGCAATGTTCATGCATTAGCTCATTGTAAAGTTCGTCATCTCAAGATTAACTGTATGAACGAATGTTCTCATAGTTTAAAAATAAGCTGCAAAGCTTTTCTCCCAAAAGCTCAAAAAAGACAGGGCACTTTGGTAAAGGATAGTGTTTACTCTTGGTTAAGTAATGAAATAAATCCATCCTCGCACACTCTGCCTGGTCTTCATATGAATCACAGGTGTATTTGTGGCTTGGGAAATGTTAGCTTTGCTCTGTGGACAGTACATTCCAAAATTTGCTAAATTATGTACAGTGTATTTAAACAACGTGATTTAATCTGGTTATGTGTTAAATTTTGAAGTCAGAGACCAGAGTATTACATAAAGATGGAAATTAAAAAGTCATGGTGAGAAAGATATGTATTTACAGATATGTTAAAACATACATTTTTAAGCTATCATAACAGAATAAAACAAGAAATTATTGTACTTTGAATCATTTAAACTACGCAAATACTAAACTTATTTTCCTCTTATTTGTTTTCAATAATCGTCTTTTTTCAACAGACTCTAAATATGCTAAAACAAACATGCCTTTATTATTACATGACAATATTTCCAACAAGTTATACTACATTCATGTATACACAGTGTGATTTCTCACAAGAGATATATTTCAACAACAAGCAAATGTGTATTTTATTTACTGTACCAGTTCATAAAATGACCATCATCAGAGATTAAGGAAACAAATTAAGTCTGTCTTCTTCAACAACAATGCCAGCATATGCTTCTTTGAAATTTCAGTACTGTGACAGAACTTCTGTTTGTCTTTAGGCCTGTGTTTCCTTCCCCACTGCACATTACCCAATACCATTTCGTCACCACAGGTTGTCAGATATGAAACAAATTTCCAGGCAAAAACAGTGTGCTGCAGCCATGGAAGCGTGCAAACAGACTGGAACAGATATTATTTTATTTTCTTCATGACTCAAAAAGTGCTGGCATCCTTCTAAAAAGTTCCATGAGAAGAGATGTAACAAAATACGAGTAAATGTTGGCAATACATTTCAAAGATGGCTGTAAGAGCCTAGATGAATGCAGAGAAGAGTAATTTTTGACCAAACAGGTAAGTATTTAGCTTCGGTTAAGGCAGGCCTTAAATAGTCTTTCACTGCTACTGGTACGGTTTGGCATTTTTAGTTACCTTTATATTTAAGGCAATTGGCAGATGCCTTTATCTAGACTGACTCACTCTTTTCATTTATACAACTAAGCAGTTAAGGGTTATGGGGCCTTGTTTAAGAACCCAACAGTGGCAATTTCAGCTGTGAGACTACAGTATAAAATTACAGTAAGTAAGTAATTTCAGCATTGAAGTACTTTTGAAGTAAGTTTTTGTTTGTATTTGTCTTTAGTTGCTGGTTAATGTTCATTGTGTTCTTTTTGATAGCTTGGACTACACTGGGTAAACAGCTTCATGGTTCGTTATCTGCTATCTGCATTCATTCTTGTAAACTTTACCTGAGCGTATGAGAAAACCCCGCAGTGCAGTTTCCTGCTTTCACTTACATTGCAGTTCATCATATTAATAGGTGTAATTATAACTTTATATGCATAAACTTACAGCATCTGATACAGAATTTACTACGTAGTGTTTTTACACTTAATTACACATACTATATGAGGACATTTGTTTCAATATCCAGATAGTTCAGATAGGAATCAGGCTTTTAGGACCACAGCAGGGAATGTTTTGGGTCTAGCAATATGGCTGCACGAGCATTTCCGGTGACTTCAGCCTCAGCAGCCCAGTCCGATATCCAGTTATTTTTAGATCAGTGGGTGGAAAGTGGATGGGTAAGTGGCAATAAGACTGCATGTCCCAGAATGCAACATCACATCCGTTCATTTCATTCTCCTCTGACGATTTCCTTGCATCTCACAATCCGTGAAAAACCCATCCATCACTGCATTAACTCGGTTGAAAAACTATACAGATCATCTAGATAGTTTTTTTTTCAATCTATAACTGTCTTTATATTTCATTTATTTTACTCACAAAGTTTTATTTCGTGTGTAAAAGATTCAGTCAAGTGATGTCTATTTTTAGCTACTAAGCTCTGCTGACCTTAACAATGTAACTCCGTTCCACTAAAATATTGAACTCTGAATTAAGTATCTATAACCTGGCAACCCAAATGAGTGTCTAGTCTGGGAGGAAGGGCTGGGTACGAAAACGCTTTCCAATCTTTTGAATTTGGATTGCAGTTTAACCATTTTAAACACTTGTGTCAGCATTACAATTTGGGAGTTTAACCTTAATAGATAAAAAAAGTTTGCCAAACAAATAAGCAAAAAATACATAGCTGTATACAACAATGGAAGGAGTCTGCAGTGTCATTGTAGTTAGAGATATTACTGTCATTTTTCTACCATGGGATACAGAAGAAAGAGGTACTGTTAGGCTATAAGTAATAACAGAAATTCCTATCCTGCACAACTCACAACAGTGAATTTAACAATATATGGATAAAAGGTAAAGATTGTTTATAAATAAATAAACAATAATTAACAAATTTTTAACACATCAGGCCCAACACACACATAAGCATTCACACTCACATCCACATCTACAGCAGTACTGCAGTGGTGGCTTAGTGGTTATGGCGATGGGTTACTGATCCGAAGGTCAGCGGTTCGATAGCCCCACTATCACCACTGTTGGGCCCTTGAGCGAGGCCCTTAACCCAGTTGCAGAGTTGTATAAAAATGACAATTGCAAGTCTGCGAAATGCTGTAAATGTAAATGTAAACCGGAGTGCCCAGAGGAAACCCATGCATGGGGAGAACATGCACACTCAACACAGAAACATCCAGTACTCGAACTTTCTTGCTGTGAGGTGGATGTGCTGATCACTATGCCACCGTACCGCCATGACACATGCTGTTATAGGAAATAATCAGTAACAGAGTGTGGTGTGATACAGCTCAATGCATAGCAGAGTTCATTATTGAGTTGAAGTTTGTGGGTTTGTTGTCTTTGATCACAATCCATGAGCAAACAATACCATACTAACTGCACACGAGTGGGTAAAAAGTATGAAGAATCCTTTACAGTACTGAAAACTGAATGTAATGTGAAATTAATTAACCCCTACAACTCATGTGAGGATGAAGCAGTTGTCCAGAAGAAGGGCCTCTGTCACCAGTCACTAGAGTGATGGAATTGTCCTATGTCCTAATGGCCAGTGTTGAAGAATTCAAACTGAAAGTGCACTCCTTGAAAGCATAAAGACATGTTAAGTGTTTGCACTCTTCTCACATCTCCATGTCCACAACACTCTACCACCATATCCACTGCTGTTTTTTCTGACCATTTGAGGTCCCATCAATTCACATGGAGATACAAGTGTACTTCAGCTACTCCTCACAGCTTCTAATAGATTTGAGATCTGACACTAACACTGTCCCTGACACAAGAACTCTGGTATGTGTTGAGCTCATGGACAAAAAAATGCCACTGGTCACTCAAACACTACGGATGAGCAGAGACTAAACTTAAGAATGCTAGGTTGGTAAATTCCATGTGGCTGACACGTGATCAGAAATCAATAAATACATTACAGAAATACATTACACGTTGTGACCTTTCTCAAGAAGAGCAAGCTGGCTTTTTTCTAATTATATTTTTTACTTCTATTACGTGCATGCAATTAAACCCCCAGGCCGCTGTACTTTGCATTTTCATATTTGATGATAAAATCTCAGACAGACACAAACCGGAAAAAATTAAAAAGTTATTTTCACCTTGCCATGCTCTGAGGGCAAAGCACCCAAACCCAAATAGTTAAAACAGCACAGTGAAGCCACAACAAAATATAAAAGCTTAAAGTCAACAAAGGGGAATAACTAAATAAATGTTTGGAGTGAGTCAGAATGAAGGAACTTTTGGTCATTCATGCCACTTATTTAATTTTTTTATATGAATGGTACAGTCTGGCACATATCTACCATGAGTGGATCTGCAAAAGAGAATATAGCTTAAACAGGGAGAAGATGTTGGTAATGAACAAGCTCAAATCCTAATCAGCTTTCAATGCAGTGTTGATATATAAAGAAAAAAATAATTTTATATATTTAGTACTTATATTACATACTAATTACTATCATTTGAACAGCGATGATGTTTTGGGTCAAAATAATAATAAAATATATGTAATATTGTCTTTCTTTATTTCTTTATTCTTTATTCTCTCTCTCTCTCTCTCTCTCTCTCTCTCTATCTATCTATCTATCTATCTATCTATCTATCTATCTATCTATCTATCTATCTATCTATCTATCTAT
>JAOUQZ010000047.1:11438835-11449436 GCA_028564935.1 Neosilurus hyrtlii
AAATACACCCACAAACAAAAAAACAACACACACACACACACACACACACACACACAGAGAGAGAGAGAGAGAGAGAGAGAGAGAGAGAGAGAGAGTACAGTTATGAGTACATATTCTGAATGCAGATGTTACTGTTTGTGCTACAATGTATTCAGTGGAACAGAGTTGAGTGGAAAACTTGTGCATCAGAACAAACTCCAGCCTGGTGTTTTTTCCCCCCTAGAAGCCTGAGTGTGAGTGGATCTTACCTCGCTCAGCCGACAAAGTTTCTTAACTCTGATCAGAAGTAAACTGCGGCACTGAAAATCCACTCATTTCTTCAGATCTTGCAAGTTTCCAGAACAATGCGGTTCTTCAGCTCTGTCTTCATGCCTTTCGGCGCAGCGGTAAACTTGTGCAGTCCATCACACACACACACACACACGCACACACACGCACACACCCCGCACTCCCTAAGATGTTTGAGTTGAGTTTTAGTTGTTTCCAGTCTTTTGCCCTCCCCGTTTCTCCCCCTCTATCTCCGTCTCTACCCCCCACCCCCAACCCCCCACCCGCTCCTCCAGGCTGCAGCCGCAAATTCCTCGAACCGAAACACTTCAGTGTCTCCGAGCGCCACAAAGTGCTGCCAGCGTCCTCACACGTCTCCTCAGCCGAGCAAGCGACGGTTTTATACCGCTCTCTGAGGTTAAAAATGGCGGATACACTCCAGTAACCGTGGCTAAGGGGCTAATAGTCTCTTTATTTACAGTTTCAGATGTTATTGCATTAGTTTCATCACACGGTTTGGGCTGGTGTGCAGTCTGATGCACAACTGGAAAGGAAAACAAAGAATGCTTTATTCACTCCAGGCATTAAAAAAAAACAACAAAAAACAAAACAACAGTAAGATAAATGAGCCTCTCTAGTAAGTCATGACGTAAACATTACCTCCTTCTACAATTTATACTGCAAAATTACTTTAAAAAGTCTAAAATACCACCAGTGTTATATTAGAGCTTGTACACACTATTATATTTCCAGCAGAGGATTTAACCTGAGGTTTGGCTTTGCTTACTGCCTTGGTTTTGTTGTTGGTAATGTGCAATGATCCTCTGATTTTCACATGATTGTTTCACAGAAAGCGACCCCCCTTTTTAATCATTTGTACATTTTTGGAGTAGTTGTATCTCAGACACTCATGAGCCACCATAAAGGAAAATGGAGACCCACAATAGAAAGGAATAAAGATTTTAGCAGATATTAAATCCATTCATTAATTTTCTAAACCACTTTACACTACTATACTACTAGGGTGAAGGTGGTGTACACCCCAAACCGCTCACCAGTCTTATCACAGGGCCAACACACACACACACACACACACACACACACACACACACACACACACCTGGAGGCAATTTAGAAAAGCCAAAAAGTCTACTGTGCATGTGTTTGGGCCGTGGGAGGACACTGGAATATCCAGAGGGAACCCATGCATGCATGGGGAGAACATGCACACTCTACACAGAAACGCCTTTGTGGAGCCCGGGACTCGAACCTAGGATCTTCTTTCTGTGAGGCAGACAGGCTGACCACTACACCACTTATGTATTTGTCCATTTCCCCTTCTGATTTAGATTCAGTCATGCCCTTCACCATACCTTTTGGTTTTAAAGATGATTTTATTCCTTCCTTCCTTCCTTCATTCATTCATTCATTCATTCATTCAGCATCAGTAAGCACTTTACTCTGGTCAGTGTTGCGGTTGAACACTGGGCATGGTATAGATGGGACACTACTCCAGGACACCACAGGACATGGTGTCTTTTGAATTACTACCCTTGCGTTGTCATCACTTTTACAGCATTCACGGTGTACATCTGTAGAGCTTATACTGTACATCTTCAACAATGAAGATTTTGCTTTGCTTATATTAGAAGAGAGGTGGAGCTTGCCTAGCGTTCCAATGACAGAATGACGTAGAGCACGCACGTGTGTGCATACACATACACGAAATACTGTTAGCTTATGAATCACTGTGTAAAGATAAGGTGTTTTGCTATTTAAAAAAACAGTAACAAAAACAAAAACACATTTTTGTACTGGGGAAAAAAAAGGTATTTAGAGGCTGGTTGGAAAGTGTCTGCCCTTCACTCTCCCTCACTGCTGTGTGTATGTCCGCTTGAGTGCCTCGTCATAACAGGACTGACTACTGATCCTCACACCGTTACCAAGGCAGCAGCAGTCCTAATTTTCCAAACCTCTACAATCTCTGATTTAGCTCCAAATTACTTCAAGGGTGTTTTTGTCAGCAAAACACTAAACTCAACATTGTCGTTTCATTCTGATTATGAGTGCACATGGCCTGGACAAGCTTTGGGGAATATAGCGAGTCACTTGTTTGGTGAATTATGCTTGAGTGATCTTGAGCAAGTTGAGCCCATGAGTCTGTTGCTCTGCCTGGGTTGTGAATGACGGATTCTTACACCCAGACCGTTTGCCTTGTTCCTGTGCCAGCATGCCCTAAGGCAGGAATGTTAATGAGCATGTTGGTCTCCTCCATGGATGGAAGGAAAAGAGACAAAATGTCACTCTCACTGTTAAGGCAAGGGAATTGTATAGGTGTGGTTTGGAAACAAGTACACTTTCATATATTTTTCCACATGATGTCATGATTATATTAGTTTTTAGTCATTCACAGATGAGACAGCATCGGAATATTTTATAAGGTGCATGCTGTGCATGTTACTTTTAAAAATTATTTTCATTCTCTCTATGCTCTTGTATCATAAAACTCCTTCACTCTACGTTTCAGTAACCACTGGCAAAATACTGAAGTTACAGGCTAGTTAAGACAAAACTTTTTTTTTTTTTGCCAGTGTGTGCACACTATACATATACTTTTGCAGCTAATTTTGTGAAAGGGTTCTTTATTTTTCCTCATATGCCTGGTAATTGAGGTTTCTTAACTCAAGATTGCTTTGGAGACAGTGCCTGCATTGTCTTTTGCTGCATATGATCTTTAAGCTCACACAGCACATTGGATTACTTTTACCTTCTTTCGTCATGTCTTATTTCATGAAAATCAACACACACACACACACACACACACACACACACACACACACACACACACACACACACACACACTGAATACTTCTTTTCATTTAACATAGATTTGTTGTAGTTTTATGTTTGTTAATGGCATTTTATAATTCCAAGATTTTAAGTATCAATTCATGTCAGTAACTTCATTTAATTAAATTATTTCTATTATCTGACAAGGGAGGGTTTTTATTTCTAGCATAACTGCAACAACAATAACAATACATTTTAAAAATCATTAAAATAACAACAACAATAATAGCCTCACATTGTGAAACTGTTTTAATTTTGATCCTGAGCTTGGATTACTGTCTGTGTGGTGTTTCTGCACATGTTTTTTCTGGGACAGAATGGTTTCTTCTGGGTTCTCTGGTTTTCTCCCACCACTTAAAAACATGCCAGTAGGTGAACCGACTGTAATAGATTGCCCCAATGAATGATTTTGTAAACATGTGTTCCTTGTGCCTTGTGATGAAATACCAACTCATTACTGTTCCTGGGATAAGCTCCAGATTCACCACAAGCCTGACCAGAAAAAAGTGGTTCAATTTATTTTGTGGGTGTCTTTCTGAAATAAGGGGTTATAATACTATCTCAATGCCAACAATCTAAAAAAACAGAATTCTGACCAAATAAATGACAAATATGAATCATATCATTGATGCGATAGATTAATGAAAATGAAAGGGGCAGAAAAAAGGAATAATATACATAAATAAGTGGAACAATTGCATGAAGGGGTAGCACACACACATCAGCAATTATAGTATGAACATCAGCAGTCTCCTTCTGACACCAGTCTTACACACTGTACTTGTCTTAAGTTAAGAAAAGTACTAAGAATACAATCAAATTCCAGATAAGAGTTTTGGAAATTAGAGAATTATATGTCATATATATGATATGATATATATGATATGTCATATATATTATCTGTATGTCATATATATGACATACAGAGAGGAAGAAAACCTTCCCAGGACCACTGAAAACAGAGACGAGATTAAAGAGTTAATACGGTGCCTGTCTCCATCTATTGGTAGAAATAATGAACATCCACAACTTTCCACAAAGTATCATAAAGTAGTTTATACCTCTAGCAGTGGAGCAGCTAAATGGGATTTTTGACCAGAATCAATCAGTTGATGATACAAGCATGAAGCTTGATATGAATATACTTTATAAGTCACTATTTAAGTGCCATCTTGGAAAATGACCACCATATTGGAATTTCAAGTGTCTAACACTTTTTTCTTAAAGTCTACCCAACAATGAGTATTTCTGCCAAATTTCATGCTTGTATCATCAAATGAACGATTGTTTGGCTTATCTGCTCCACTATACCACAAACCTTTAATTTAGTATGCCGATAAAATGGAGTTATAAGTTTATAGAAAAAATATGCACATACTTCCACATCCCTAGAGCTGCATAGGTGGTTTCTATACATATTTTTATCTATGGATAAAATAGCATTACTGGGTTAAAAACAAAGAAAATACAGGGTTACTTATGTGCACTTACTACTTTAAATATAACTTTTGCATCAAAATACACCGATCAACTACAACAGTAAAACCACCTGACTGGCCAGGTGCAGCCCTATATCCTATTAACCCTATAACCCCTATAACCCTATTTCTATCACAGCCAGTATTACCAGTGTCAGCAGTTTGTGCTAAAGTAGCTCTTCTCTGGGATCCAACCAGACATACAAGATTTGCTATGATACTCTTACCAGGTCACTGGTTGTTCTTGCACTATCTTTGGTAGATACCTCCCTCTGCACACCAGGAACATCCCAAAATGCCTGCTGTTTTGAAGACGAATAGTTCCAGTTATTAAGTTTTTGTCCTTTTCAGAGTCACTCAGATCTTTACACTTTTCCTACTTCCAACACATCAACTTCAACAACTGATTGTTCAGTTGTGCCTAATGCATCCCACTCCTTTGTAGGTGTTATGCCTGGTTCCTATTGTTGTGCGATTTGTTACGATCGTAGGTGATCGTAGAATATTTCTGAAATTTCACTATTGGATACAAGAGTTGATATGTTCTGGTAAAATTTGCTGCCGCTTGGATGCGATATGGTCACGATTGATCAATTTCAGGTGACATGATCTGTCTCCTGTACAACCAGATACGTTCCGATAGGATTGTCCCTATTGAATCCACGATTGGACATGATCATCACCCTGATTTGGGATGATCCAGTACATGCAGATACGTTCAGATACACTCCGATACGATCATCAGGAACCGACGCGCTCTGTTGCGATAGGATACGATTGTGGTTGAGATGTCTTTCACGATCAGGTTCAAGAGTGATCACGATTTGAGCTACGACTGGACCCCGATGGGTGTTTACAGCCATGGAAAAAATACAAAAGAGACCACTTTTTAATGGGAATATAAAATAAAATGTAATAAAACCTAACCTAAAAGGACGGCATCTCTTTGATTTTTAAACTGAAACTTGCTTCTGTTTTTTCAGAAACACATAGTTTATCATATGTCTTATTTTCAAATCTGTGATAAATTTGAGTTAATCGTAACTTTTTTCAGGGTATTGGGAGTTCACATTTTATTAGACTCCAATAGGGTCTCAACCCGACTTAATGTTCTTTTAATTTAAAATGTTGGGGGGATGGAATAGAGAAGGATTTTTGATTTATTCACTCCCATTTTTGGTGGATGGAAAGGAGGAGGCGAAGGAGGGAGTTTCTCGGTTATTTATTGTTCTGTTCTGCATATACTTTTATCAACTTGTGAGTCACTTGTGTCAGGAAGCGAGCAATGGTACGTATACAACAAACTGTGGTGTTTGTCTTGTCCAAGGTTGATCCTGAACACCACAATGTGGAAGCACGATTAGATGCAATCTGTCACGCTTTGTTATGATCCAATATGATCTGATGCAATGATCAAGATTGACAATTAATTGTGTTGATTGTAGAAAATTTTTGAACCGTCCAAAACCTTTTTTATGATCAACACGATTGCCACAACTAATTTCATGAGATCTGACAGGATCACCACGATTACTCCACGATTAAGACCATAATTTCAATCGTAGCACAGATTGTGACAGTGGGAACATAGCATTACTGTGATTAGATAATCAATGTTATTCACCACACCTGTCAGTGGTCATTATGTTTTAATGTTATGGCTGATTGAGGCAAGTACTGTAATATACAATGGGTCTATATACAATGTATAGTGACTATAATGTGGTATATTTAAAACTGCATTACTCCTTTGTTGAAGATGAGAGACGGTAAGTATGCCTGAGATAACAGAGAAATGATGAAAGAGAGGTTAAATCCCCCTTCCAAAAATGTCACTTAATTAATACAATGGGTAGCATCTCTTTTAACCTTATCAGAAGGCATATCCTGTTTTTGTGTAAAAGTCAATCCTGTATTTCAGAAGGGTCAAATTACTGAAATTTGGTTTAGAAAAGTCCAACATTATTAAAGATTTGGAAGGATAGAAGTGAACCATCAGGTTTGCAGAAGATCTGGTCAGAAAAACCATTTGATGGTTCTTGATTGGAGATCACTTGAATGATTGGTGAAGTTAAATCATATAAAACCATCAGTAAAACTCACAGCTATGCTTAATAGAGAATGTAAGAGCATTTCTGCATGTACAATGTGACGTCAACTCACAGGATTGTGACTAAACAGTGTGGGGTTACCTGTTAGTGAGGCTAATCAGGAAAAAAGAAGACTTCGATTTGCTAGGGAGCATAGGCTGGACATTGGACTCAGATTTACTCTATTTCAGAGCATTTCGTGTATGAGGGTAAAAAGTGACGCACAAAAGGTGATGCAACCATCATGCACCTTCAGCTTTCTGTTCATCAGTTGGCTGGCTGTTGGCAGCTTTTGGGCCATGTGTTGGGATTTACCCGTGAAGAGTGACAGAAGGCAGACCGCTCACTGATCTTCCGGCCACCCCAGGCATCAGACACCTGCTCGAAGAGATTGAGGAAAGCCTCAGGAATATTCTGAGGTTCCATCTTTTTTGGGTTGGTGTCAGAGAAGCCTGTGGCCATCAGGAAGGCAATGACAGCACTGGACATCTGGAGCAAGTCCAGGAGCACCCACTGATCCTCCTGCTGCTCTACGCACAGCCAGGCAGAGGGTTCACTCTGTTTATTCACTTTTTTAGTCCAACATAGCTCTGACTAGGCAGTTTTCAGGTGCCTATACCTTCTTTTTGAGATGCTTAAATATTCACAGAATACACAGGCACACTGCTCCCAGCTACCTCTCATCACCGGTCTCTTTCAGTCTGTAAGCACACACAAAACTCGTACTTACATAATCATGTTCCTGATGGTGCGGCCTGATTCCTTCTCCGCCCTCAAAGGGCACTCAATTACGCTCTCATTGAAGCAATAATTAATACATTTTATCAGTATTTATTTTCCCTCCAGTGCAGCTAACTGGGTTATCAAAGGCCAGCCATGTCTCTCACTGTCTGTGGTGAGAGGCATGTGAAAAAAGCACTGCTGTTGTTCAAAAAGAGTAGGCCACTGGATTGCTTTCAGCGTGTTTCGGCCCAGCGATGGCCTGGTGAGCTGTCCAGGGTGTACGCCGCCTTGGCCCAGAATTGGCTGAGATGGGCGCTAGCCTCCCACGACCCCAATTAGCATTAAGCGGTTCGGAAAATGAAATGAATGATGAGTATTTATTTTCTGATTGGTTGTTCCAATTCAAATTTGCATCTAGCCAAGTACATTCCAAATACCAGGACCAAGTCGAACTTGAGAAGTCCATACTGCCAACTACAGGAGTACAAACTTGGTACTGAGAAACAGCCATACTCTGACCTCAGCCTGTTTTCTGTGTCTGATTTTGCTGTTTATAATGGGTTTGTTGTAAGTTTGTCAAAAAAAACTTATTATTTACCTGCACTTACACCCAACCCCCTTGCCTGAAATTATCCATTACAGTTAGGTCAACTTAACCTTCCTCATAGTTCATTCTCATAGTGCTTTATATACTAAGATTAGCCTCAGGCTCTCTTACACTTCAAAAGCAGATATCCTTTCAGGACTGTGATATACTATAGACTTCCTGCACCACGTTCAAATATTTTTCTTTATTCACAGTTGTTATGATTGGGGAAGCCATGATAAATCTAAAACTAAGCATAACACTACTCTCTGCATCAAATGTTAACTGGACTAGAATTATACAGGAATTATACAAGCTTTCATAAAAACAAATGTATTTTTGAAACAAATAGTGCTGCTTTGCATAGTCACTCAGACATTGCTAATAGGAACCAGTATCAGGCACAGAACAAAGAGTGTCCTAAGGTCCAGGCTCAGTTTAAAGATATGACACACCCTCCTCATCATTTCGACCTGCAGACTTTGTTGGGCTTTCCTTTGACAATTATTTTAAATAATCAGCATTAACAGCATATTTCATGACACACAGAACATACTGAGATATTTATCAAAAATTGACATATTGAAAATAAAAAGACACCATCATTTTGAAAGATTTATGCATAGATATACATATTAACCAAGTTGATGGAGATACCTCACAGCAATACTCCGACTCACTTGAAGTGTCTCCTCAACATCAATTGCTTTACAACAGGGATTATTTCTAACAGTCCACTTGACAGTTTAAGACACCTGTCAGATGGCGCAGGCCGACCTGAGCGGGATGCTGTTGATTCCTAGCCTTTGCTGGTGAACTGTACAATCACTCTGTTGACTGTAGCAATTGGAATCCCAAGGTTTTGTACACACTGGCGCTGACTTCACACTCAGATTGACCCAATGCCCACTTTGATTTGAAAATCAGACAACTCTTTTGCTATACATTTCCATGAATGTGAATTTGAATCTACTGAACGTATAAATAAATACATAAATAAATAAAAAAAGAAAGAAAAAAAGGTGGTGGCATCAGGAAACACAGTTTTTTTTTTGGTGTGTGTGTGTGTGTGTGTGTGTCTTCTGTATGTGACTTAGCAACCAATACTCAGACTTCACAGATTTAGTTTTTGATGGGAATTTGTACTTAAATGCATGTGGATGTTAAGACAGGATGATGCATTATTCTGCATGAGAGAGTACCATTGTGTCTAGACTCTTTGAAACCTAAATGGGTCCTCATCTTTTTACAGTACAGATGGTATCACAAAGGGTGGCTTGATTTGTCATGCTAAGTTTCCGTGAAACCACTGGAAGTGTGTTTGGTCATTTAGGAGGTGGTTAAATAGCCTGGTTTGTCATGGGAAATGTTTATGTTGTGTTGGGCAGTGCAGCCACAAAATAGAAAACTGAAAGGAGACAATCTGAAAGGATTACAGATTCGGAACAGCTGGAATCTACAATACCTAGTGATACTGAATGTGAACCACATATATTTACCTCAAAGACCCATTGTTCAAGAACTACAACCTAAATTGTCCTAACAATATGTTTTTTTGTAGCTCATTTAGGGGTCAGAAATAGCAGGGTGGAGAAATGTAGAAATAGGATAGGGTGGGATGTAGTACAGATTGTCAGTGATTGTGTGCCTGTAGGTACATTGGTAACATGATTGCATGCCTCCTGAATGAACCCAGATTGCATCAGGAAGTTTATAGCAGTCAGGCCATCATCTGTGACTCATAAACCACTTTATTCCTTTACGCTGCCATGCCGTGCTAGCAGTGGCTGTGGCGGAGAGCAAGACCTGACCATAAAGTCTCTCTCTGGTAATGACACACTTGCACTCTTTGAGAAAAACATCCGAGATCTCTGAAGTGGGCCAGTGACCTGGAAAATGTCTCTGGTTTTCCCGTAAAATGTGGTTGTGCATGATTTGTGGTTTTGACTTATTTTGGATAATGATAGAGATTTTTTTTTCTTTCACTATTACTCTGAGCTGAGTGAAGTCCTTACAAAGAGACAACTCTGCTGCAAGCTGAAGTTTCAGAGGGACACTAGGTGGTAGCAGTTCACCACTTTCCATGCTAAAATGTGCTTGGGACCTATACGGAGGTCCTTTTAGACAAGATTTTTTTTAAGTAATAATACTTAGTAAGGTTATTATTACTTTAGGTAGCAATGCTACAAAATGTTTCATCTTTTATTTTGGAGTGCAGGTAGTAAATGGACATTTTAAGCCACTGGAGCTGGAGCTGAATTTACTTTAGCAAACCTAAATAGAAACAATAATTGAATTTACATTTTGGGATGGTCCTCTGAAATTGGCATGCATATATTTATTAACGTTAGATAAGAACATGATGTATGATATATCTCTCTTGTTTTGTGTGTTTATTTTGTTAAATTGCCTGCATTAAATTTAATGTAAAGAGTACTGAAATTATATAGTATATGGTTTTAATTATATATTAATTATGTTACATAATAGGATGCTAGGGTGGCACGGTGGCGCAGTGGTTAGCACGTCTGCCTCACAACAAGAAGGTCCTGGGTTCGATTCCCAGCTCGGGCGTTTCTGTGTGGAGTTTGCATGTTCTCCCTGTGC
>JAOUQZ010000047.1:11456185-11482401 GCA_028564935.1 Neosilurus hyrtlii
CACACACACACACACACACACACACACACACACACACACACACACACACACACACACACACACACACACAAACAGTTCAGTATTGTTCAGTATGGTTAAAGAAAAGTTCAGTATTGATTCCAGGGTCATGAACTCATGATCACATTGCTTCTGACTGTTTGTTGGTAATCTTGTTGGCCTTTGACAATTTTTTAAATGCAGTGTATAAAATTGTTCTGATAATGATGTAATAACATTATAAGCAGGATTTCTTCAGGTGAAATTATTGTTTAAGATTCAATTGGAAGTGGAGACTTAAGAATTTTAGGAATGTATAATAAACAGGAGTTGTAAACTGCATGGTCCGTCTTAAAATGACCCGAGGCCCCTTCCTCACCAGCTGCAGTCATATCTGTCATCACTATGGCTCACTTAATGTTTTGTAAATCTCACCTGGGTCTACAAAAGTGTGTGACATTGGTCTAAACTTTCCAATATTATTTCACTGTCAACAGTGGCTGTGATGCAAAAAAAGTATTTTTATGAAGGTGTTTAGATGTTTGATTTCTTTAAGTATTATATTATAATTATCTGTGATGGCCAGGTGAGCTGTCCAGGGTGTACTCTGCCTTCGCCCAGATTTGGCTGAGATGGGCGCCAGCCTCCCCGCAACCCTAATTGGGAATAAGCGGCTCAGAAAATGAATGAATGAATGAATGATGTTATAATTATGAACTAGTTTATAGAATTAACAGTAAAAGGAAATATATGGATACTGGCATTGGCAAGCTCAGAGAAATGTGATTTATACCAGGAAATACACTGTTAAATGCTCAATAATTTCCCTTGTGGGATTAATGCTGTATAGCAAAAGAAAAACTAAAGTAAAGTAATTAATTAATTAATCAATCAATCAATCAATCAATTAATTTATTAATTAAGGCCTAAGATGAAAGAGGTTGTCAATAGTAAACAGTAAGTAGGTTGTGTTGTTGACCAAAGCTATACTATGTACTACTTTACTTACAGCAAATCTCCAATCCAATTTAAATGTTACCAGTGTCTAGACTGGGTGATTTTTGAGGTCAGCTAACATGACATAAGCTTGAATTCAATGACACAATGAGCAAATCAACCTCCCCTTCACAACTTCTGTGTGTTAAAGTGCAAATGCAATATATGTTTTATATTATATTGTTATCAAATATCAAAATGTAAGCTAGTAAAAATGATGCTCAGTGATAAAAGGTTTTTATTTGAATGTGCATCCGAAGGTGAATGATGCATATACTACTGTTGCTTAAAAAACAAGAGAACAAGAAACAACTAGATGGGCACTTATAGAGTGCAAAGAACCTCTGTATGGATAATGTAGCAAATAGGACCTGGCTATATTCTATAATACATGGACATGTCCAAATGGCTGGGGTTTGACCTTTCATGATCACTTAAGGTCAAAGGTAATTCTCATTTGAGAATGGAATTTTCTATTAGGGTCATTTCATGCCAAATCAACCAGAGGCTCCCAGGTGATGGTCTCCAATTTACCGATTAGGAATTTGGTAATGTTGACACTAGTGCTCAGCCACTTTTCAGAAAAATTTTTCTGAAGATACAATGTTTATATGCCAACTTTGTGTTAATTTTTTTTCTCTAACCCAAATGCTTTCATTGTGAAAAAAATTAACAATTAGGTCAACTATTTGTATTCATTTCTACATTTTATACTTTAAATCATGTATATTACGTATTATAACAACAGAGTCTTAAATTAATATAAATAAAACTCTATTTACTTTGGTGAATTAGTTGTTTCACCATAGTTTATAATAATATATTGCCACATCTATTCATTTTATAAACATTTTTACAAAAATGATACCTGCTATTAATTAGCAAACAATAAGTAATTGTTAAATAATTAATAATATTATTGTACACATACATTCTGTGTACAGAAAAAGAATTTTGTTATAACACAGTTTACCCTTAGTCTGACAGAGTGTCAACTGCAGGTTATAAATAGATCTGATTAAGTCAGCATTGTTTTTAAAGTAGCTTATTATGTAACCTGTGGTATGCTTATTAATTAATCACCTAGAGACAGTGAGCACTTATAAATGTATTGCTGGCTGTTAGACATAAGCTACATAATTATAAAATGTGCAGATAATAAGAACTTATAATATTACTATGTCATATTCTTGTCTGTCATATTAGTTATATAAATAAAACTGTTGTTACTTTTTACAAGTAATTGTTTGATATATTGTTATAGGGCCATATGTACTTATTTTACACCCATTTTGACAAAATATGAGGGCTCTATCACTGACAGGTCTATCGGCAAACATTCGTACTACTATCATTTTCACATATAAACGGTTGACTAAGTTAATAATTTTTTCACCATGAAGGCATTTGAGCTAGAGAAAAATTTTTTAACACAATGTTACCATATAAACATTGTATCTTCGTTTTTTTTGAAGTAGCTGAGCACGTGTCAACATTGTTAAATTCCTCTGTGAAGGAAACCCTATTTTCACTACATTAATTTTTGTTCCATTTTTAGGTTGCTGTAACACTGAGAATCTTCAACTGAGATCCATGATTTTTTTCCTTAATGAAAGCCAGTTACCTATATATGTGAAATCTACAGCATGAGCCTTGTATCCTCTTCTCAGTGGGTGTTTACTTAAAAAAAAATCGCAAATTAACAAATTGCCATATTTGTGATGGTATAAAAATGAAAATATGCAAACGATGTTATTTTTGAAATTATATTCTCTCAGTAGTTTTTCAGATATTGTCCATACCAAATTTTAGGTCCCTACATGTATTCATTGTCAAGGTATTGCCTTTTGAAAATGCAAAAAAAGGGTATAAAATTTGGGTTGTGGATCCCCTATTTCAAAAATTTATTTCTGTGAAATTCTTAGGTATTAAGCAGAACTATTTTATATGTGTTCATTAGACATATGGACGTCTGAGACGGTCACCTGGGAAGATTTTGGAAATTTGGTTGATTTGACATGGAATGACCTATTATTGTTCCATGGCAATTGCATGTTTATTGGTACTCGCTCCAAAGTAATAAGCTGTATCTCCAAAACTATGTGACCTTGCTCTGACCTTCACCTTTGACCTTGGCATTCCAAAATCAAACAATCTCTGGTACTCATGTAGGGTAGTGTCCCAACCAAGTTTGATGTGGTCAGGATGTTTGTCAAACAAACATACAGAGGGAAGGCTGTACAAACAAATGCATGTGATTGCAGTACCTCTGCCAAAACTTTGTTTTGTGGCAGAGGTAAAAGAAAAGAAAATCAATGGTCTACTAGAGTCATTGTTAAGTGAATCAGTTTGATTTCCGTGGCCTTTGCTTGTCCATTTTGACACCATTTCTTTGTCTGGATTAAAAAGTAGCCCAGATTGGTTTTCAATATTCAAGTACTTTATCTTTTTAAATCTTATATACAGTATGTGTAATATTGCAAGATGCATTGTAATATTTGAAAGAAATTTCAACTTCATTTTCCATGGCAGCAGTTCAACAGACATTTATGGCAAAATGACCTGGCAACACTTCAGTGTTATGAAGTTACACTCCTGTAAAAACAGTGTGTTCCTTAAAAGACTATTCTAAATGTACACCATATGTTTGAGCATGCTGTATGATCAGAGGAGATTTTTTTTTTTGTTTTTTGCCCTAAAGACAGATAATTATTCAAACAAACTTTGCTTTGTGTTTGATGTAATTTCTTGCTCGTAACAATCCTCCATCTATTATCTATATCACTTACCTGTCTGGGTTGCAGGGGAAGCTGGAGCTGATCCCAGCTGAATTCAGGCAAGAGAAGGGGTACTCCCTGAGCAGGTCTTCGATCCATTGCAGGGATAAGACATAGATGAATGACTATTCATGCTCACATATCTACTTATTGGCAAATTAGAGTAGCCAATTGTGTTAATATGCATGTCTTTTGACTTTTGGATGAAAGTGGAGTACCCTGAGGAAACCCAGAGAAGCACAGAAAAATGGTCATATTTCAGCTAGTTTTTTTTAGTTTTGTGGTATCATGTGCTTTTGTTTGTCCCTTTTGGCTTGCCACAGACTCATTATTGTGCTCACCTGGGTCTCCTTGCCTGCTTCACTAGTCTGCCTATTTAAGCCCAGCATTTCCCCCCAAGCATTGCCAGATCATGCCAGAGCTTTCTCATGTGCCTGTCCAGTGTTTGTAAATCTGTTGCTTATTAGTTTTTGACCTTTCCTGTTCCTTGACCATTCTTGCTAGTCTTTTGTGATTTTGGATACCTGTGCCACATACTCTGTTTTTACTTCTTGGATATCTCTGACCCTTGCCTGTTTTTTGACCATGATTTTGCCTGACATTTTGGATTGTCTGCCTATCTATTAAACATTTTGCTCTCCACTTCTGTCTGCATGTGGGCCCTTCTCCCTAGGTAAAACCCTAAAAGAAAAACATGCAAACTCCACACAAAAAGGCCCCAATTGGCTCTAAGGCTCAAACACAGAACCTTTTCACTCTTAAATTCCAGTGCTAACCAATGAGCCACCATGCCCATACCATTGGTTAATAACATACTGGAGTTTTGGCATGGTGGTTAGCACTCTCGGCTCACATCAATGACTTGAATTTGAACCTTGTGGTCAAGAAGGGTGTTCAGGGTGTACTCTGCCTCTTGCTCAGACTCAGTTGGAATGGGCTCCTGATTCTCTGTGACACTTAACAGGATATTCGATACAGATAATGAAAGAATTATTCAGACATGGTGCCGCTTTCCTCAACAGAGTTCTTCTCTCAAGCCATGGTTGCTCCGTTAATGCGTAACACACAATTCCTTTATGACAAGATAATCCAGAAGGATTGTCAACTCTTGGGGATGGTTTTCAGAGTTTTTGTCACCAACTTTTGATGTTGATCATCCTCTATTTAGTCTCTTTCTAGCTGTTCCCTTTTTCACAAAGGGTTGTTTGATTCCCATCAACCCAAGGGTGATGAGTGGGATGAGTGCGTAAGGTCCTTTCATCTGGCCCCCTCACTTTCATCCTGCCTAGCATGGGAGACCCAACCAGGAGAAATACATGCTTGAGCCAGCAAGCTTTCAGGATCACTGGAGCACACGAGCTTCTCTACCAAAAAAGGTAACAGCCCAAGGGAAGTAATAAAAAAACTATGGATTTTGGGATATCATAAGATGAATAATGGCGGCATGTAGTGATTATCATGTCCGCCTCACAGCAAAAAGTTTTTGGGTTCAAGTCCCAGGCTCAGCAAGAGTGTATCTCTCTAGAGTTTCCAATTTTTCTTACGGTTTCCCCCAGGTACACTGGTTTCCTCCCACAGTCCAAAGAGATGCACATTAGGCTAATTGGCTGTTCCAAATTGCCCCTAGGTGTGAGTGTGGGTATAATTGGTTGTGTGTGTGCTGGCCCTGTGACACGGTGTACCACACCTTCGCCTGGAGTCGCCCGAGATGCCTGTAACCCTAGCGGGATTAAACACTTAAGCAAAAGACTGAATGAATACGTTGGATACTGATCTATCAGATATATCAGATCTACCAAGAAGATCCCTGGCTCTAGTGCAATATCAGCATCCAGTTTTGCACAGTAATAGTTACACATGATTTTGCCAGGGGTCAGAGTTTAAAGACACCTGAAACACTGCTGTTTACCAACAGATGCAAACTCTCTTAGGAACATATGATGGATACTAAACAATTAGATCAATCAAATCATGGATAGTGTATGAATGATCCCATCTTTGGCGTGGCTATGTCTACCATCATCCAACATCATATCAAACGAAGAAGATATTTAGCTATTATGTCCAATGCAAATGATGCTATTTCAATGGGGTTAAACTGTATCAATCTCCATTTTTTTATGTCAGTGGTATCATGGTGAAAAATGCCTAGTTCACTACTCAAGAGATCCAATTTCATTTTTCTGATGTTTATTTAGCCTTTAAGGAAAAAAGCATAAAATGACTCACACTAAGGAAACTGTTCCAAGAATGGACTTTGGACACCCTCTACCACCTTTGCATTGGCTAAAAAAGTGCCCATTCCACTTTGATTGCTCTACCATCCTCTAGCTCTCATTGGATCTCCAAAATTCCTCCTCTCTCCCATAACTAATTTCAAGACTCTGCTTGGTCCCCAAAGACCCCTCCTTTTGACTATGGCCCTTCTACCACAGAATGACATCATATGTCATCTCTGATTGGTCCTAGCTCGATGCCACCTGGGAAAGCTACTTGGTTATCGCTAGGAGATTATGTTCCCTGTTTGAGGTTGGCTGAGCAATCCTTGTACTGAGTGTAATGGCCGGGAAAAAACCCTAACACTCACTTCAGTGAATCAACTACTCATACAATAGTGACATAAATCATCCAATAATTAAACAGTGCAGTAAATCATAAAATTGCTCTTCTATTGGTATAATCATTAACATTTCCACTGGATATCTTTCCATATCAGGATTAAAAATATGATCACTCATTCCAAAAATATTACAATTGCATTGTATGTAATCATATGCTTGTGGCCCTGCGATGGCCTGGTGAGCTGTCCAGGGTGTACCCTGCCCTCACCCAGGGTTGGCTGAGATGGGCGCCAGCCTCTCCGAGATCCTAATTAGGATTAAGCAGCTAAGATAATAAATGAATGAATTAATGTATTCATATTCATAATCATGTTGTTAATGACTAATAATTGATTTGAGTTGAATTGATTTGATGATCGGGAAGTCCAGCAGTTTGCATATGATTTATGGATGACCATAAAATCATATGAAATATATGACCCAGTCAACCATGTAGGCCACATGCATTCCTCAGTTCACAGGTCCAAACACACACAGGCGCCCCCAGTGGCACCTGATACCCCTGATTTTACCCCCAACTTCATTGGTTAGGTCCAGGAACATTTTAAACAGTATTCTATCATAACAGTTTGAAACTATAAGACTACTGGCTGAGGTATTTTTACAGCTTTTTATTGATGGCTGTGATTTTCTACGATTGCAATTTATTTTTTCTGATGGAACTATTACAACACAGTGCTCCTCTACCACTCCACCCCAATTCAATAGTTCTTAAGCCTTTTTAGCCTATTTCACAGAGATATTAATGGATTATGAAGCTGAGAAATATTTTTTTTCTGATGAGAAATTTTCAGGCACAACACAAACATGTATAATGTAACCCAATAAAACTTCCCACATTTCAAAGGTGAATGAAAAAAAAAGATAATCAAAGTATTACTATTGGCACATTGGCAACTTTTTAAACACACTTTTTAAACATCACATTTTAAATATCACATCCTCCAAATAGTCATTGTCAGTGTCATTGTCTATACATGCTTGGAGGCGATTTCTTGAAGCCTGCCCTGGCTTGATGGGTAATGTAGAGTGGAACAGTGACTAGGTCCTGCTGAATAGCAACCTTTAGTCGTTGAGTGTACACTCAAAATTTAAGGTAACCCTACAGAAAAAAATCACAAGAGGCGAGGTGAGGGGAACAGGCCGGCCACCCAACATCATCACGCAACGAGATCACCTGATCCAGAAACATTTCCCTCAGCACTTCCAATCTCGTTGAACCACTAATCATTTTCTTCAACCTCAAGGTTTTCAAGTTTTTGAGCATACCAAGGTAAGAGTCAGAAGCTACGGTAACAGTTATACCATTTTTTTTCGAAGAAATACAAACTCTATTAAATCAAGTTTCTTTTTCTGCAAATAATAATTCGATTATCTTTAACTTTTTTTTTATTTAACTTTGAAATGTTGGAGGTTTTTTGAGTCACCCTGTATATATGTAAAGGTATAAAACAAATAATGTTTGTTGTTTTTGCTATTATTATGAAGTTGCAATATATTCTCATATTAAAATATAGGATGTCAAAAACTGGATGTCAAATATTAATCCTGGAGTATTATATAGGTTAGTAACATGACAACACAGCAATATATTACATTGTAAATACACTATTATTTGGCTGTAAGCAAAATATTGACTAGGGTATGGATTATGAAGGTAATTATCTCACATATCCGCATGTCCTTTATAATGTCTGGCCCTAGAAGCTTTTCTAGTCTGCATTAGTGAAAAATCCCATGTCTGTTTTGTTTTTGTTTTTTTGTTTGTTTGTTTGTTTGTTTTTAAATGCATGCATTTTCCCACAATTCCTGTTTCCCACAGGTCTCTCTGGAGTGCCCATATGGTGGTAATTTACAAAGCCAAGTGAAGGATACTGGAAAAGGTGGGGCGATACTGGAAGTGCCTGCAGCAAGTGGAATTGGAATTTAGATATAGAAAATGCTTCTTTAAATGCTGAATACTATCCATACCGACGTGTTTCCAGCATAATGTTTATGAATATTTTGTATAATAATCTTTTTTGCTCATTCAGCAGGGTTTTAGCTGTCTTTGTCAATGAAAATATCAACATCTGCTTTTGCCTGATGTAGAGTTGAGGCTTGGTGATCTGTTGTACTTCACATTGTGTTCTGTCTTTTTTCACAGGCTTTAAGGAGTAAGGGTGTACTCACTTGTAAGCAATATAGCCACGAAATAGGGCAAAATAGTGCAGCTTTTTCGGTTGTTTTTGGTTTCGGCTGGCCGAAAAAATGCGCAGTCTCATCGAAAACCTTCAATATAGATTATCATTGAGGATCTGTGACCCTGCACTGGCTGTGTCTGATGTGTTGTACTGAACCTGCCCTTAAAATGTAAGTGATAAAAAATGTATATTGTGATGTTACCTCAGTGACGTAGTGGTTAACACTTCTTTCCCACGGCAAGAATGTCCTGAGTTTGGGTCATGGACTTCCGAGAGGGTATTTGTTTGTGGAGTTTACATGTTCTCCCCATGCTTGTGTGAGTTTCTTCCTGATACTCCAGTTTCCTCCCACAATCAAAAGGTATGCACATCAGCCTAATTGGCAGTTTCAAATTGCCTCTAAATGTGGGTGTGAATGATTATATGTTTGTTGGCCCTCCAGTATACCAGCGAGGTGTTCAGGGTGTACCCCGCCTTTGTCCAGCTGAGATAAGCTTCAGTCTCCCTGTGACCCTGGGGATGCAAATGAATGATGTTGCTTGAGTTTGTTGAAACAGTGCCATGATGATTATGTGATATAATCAAGGATAAAGGCAGTTAAAAAAAATTACAACATGCAACTTTTTTTTGTATGATGATGATGATGATGGCAATGATGATTATAATACCTTGTGCAAGATAAACTTTCTTCCCTGAAATTAATTTTTATTTTGTTTATGCAATATCCCATGTACATGCAGACTTGCAGCTTTGTATAATACCTGGCACCTTTAAGAAATCATAGGACATAAAAAATGCGCACACGTGTAAGTGATGTGCATCCTCTCATGACTTTATGTACTTTTTAGGAATTCAAGTACAGACTAATACTGAGAATGGCATGCATGAGCACAGCCTGCAACACAATTTGTAGTCTTACCTTGTAAATCAGTGAAGCAATCTCACTCCAATGAAGTGCATATCTTGACTTAACAGTATGTCAGGGGTCTATAATATCAACAAAATCCAGACTTGGGGATTTTACTTGGTCATCAGAACTGGATGATTGTGGCTGTTGTGTAATGGTTGCTGTCTGCCCCAATTCAGGGGCAGTGGCAGCTCAGGGGTTAAGGCTCTGAGTTACTGATCAGAAGGTTTGGGGGTTCAAGCCCCAGTGCCACCGAGCTGTCACTGTTGGGCACTTGAGCAAGACCCTAAAAAAAGGAACTACTGCATTTGCGGTAATAAGAGCTAGAAGGAACTGTGCAACTGTATAAACTGTTCAAATTATTAAAGCATTACAATAAACTCTTAGAGAGGATTAATCAATCCACTTTAAATGGATTGTATTGTGTTGTTAAAGTGCACAAGCTTCAAGATCATGTTTCTGAATCAATCATACATTTAGGAATCATGAGCAGCCTGTTTCCAGCTGACAAGGTAAAAGGTTATTGTACCTGTTAGGTTTCATTTCTGTGGAAAGTCATTAAACGCAGATAATTGTGCTTCTCGTATTACATTAGACAATGTATGAATTGTTTATTATTACACTAGCCCTTTGTTTTACCTCTGTGAGCGGAAAGGGAGTATTCAGGTAGGGTGAGAAAATTGTCCTAATGTTCTACAATCAGCATGTCAAGCCCCACAAATAAAGGACAACACTGCAAAACATGCTCAATGTCAGAGGCTCATTACAGGTAAGAGGCTGTTTCTAGTGCAGTAGAGAGGTGTAGTAAATCACTGTACTGTATACCCTGAAGCCCTGTTTGCAGCCCAGCCTAGAAGCCCTGTTTGCCTTCTCCATGCGTTGATGTGCCACTCCTCTTATACTCCACTTTCATGCTTGCTACAACATAACATTGAAAAGTAATCATAAAAAGCAGAGAAACCGTGGTATGCATTCAGATCTTTCAACAGCACACATATACCAGGACCTAAGTAGAAACATGTATTAGCTGGAAATGACATTCTTTTAAATCTTATAAAAATCTTGTAAATGCTCATTATAGTAAACCCCTTTTCTATGTCAGTGTCATGACTTATACTTGACATGGTATCAGAATCATTAGCTAAACCACCCAGGGGGCTGAGCATCATAAGTTGGCATGTGTATTAATCAACTGCGCTTTGATGTTAGAAACACAATGTGGGTTGAAAATTACTTTTTCACTGCAGGTGCTATAAACCCAAAGGATAACAGAAAAAGAATCATGACATTGCTTAGTGGGTTTATGCCTTGCTTTCTAATTTACATTAAACGGTGCTCTGGATGATCCTTGAGGCCTTGTGTGTCGGTTTATGCATGAGGTAAATGCCTCCCATTCAGTCTTGCACAAGCAACCCAGTTAAGGTTTGAGTTTATTTAAACAATCCTTTAACAGGGGATTAACTTGCATTAGGCTCCAATCAGGAGCTCTGTTTTCCTTCTGTGCACAGTTACACAGACATAGTCTTACACACTGTTCATGTAGACACAGCTTAGAGAGTCATGGGTCAAGATACTATATCAGCTCACCTAAACACTTCCTGCCAAGCTTACAGTGTAGCATGCTAAGTCAGCCTACATAGAATGATGGATTAGTAAAGAATGTCATATGAAAAAATGAAGGCAAAAATGCAGTGTCACCTCACCACTAAAGTCAATAAATGTCACAAATACTCACAGCAGGTAAAAGTACTCTAAACTACAGTTGTTCTTTTCTAGGGTAATTCAAGTTTTCACTTACAAGGGCTTTATACACATTTTGGAAAAGTATGTATTATTATTATTCATGTTTATTCAGTTGCTCAAATCTGTTTTTTGAGCTCAATGGATTACAACAAAAAAATTATAAATTAATCAACTAACTAATAACTAATAATATATTTATATTCATTGATTTCAGACCTCTTTTACCCTCTATTATGAATTCTGACATATTCACTTCCATAATAAAGTCATATCACTAAAATGCTGTGTACAGTGTTTGCCATTTAGAAGGGCAAGATGGTAAGATTGCTGGATAGGTTTGAAGAGGGCAGATCCAAAAGTCCTACACACACACACACACACACACACACACACACACACACACACACACACACACACACACACACACACACACACATGTAAGGTGGTGTAGTGGTTAGAGGCCTGAGTACAACTCCCAGGCATGGCGAGGGCGTTTGTGTGTGGAGTTTGCATGGTCTCCCTGTGCTTGCAAGGGTTTCATTTTGGTTCTCCAGTTTCCTCCTATAGTCAAAAGACATGCACATTTGGCTAATTGGCTTTTCCAAATTGCCCCTATGTGTGAGTGTAAATGGTTTTGTGTGTGTGTGTGTGTGTGTTTGTGTGTGTTACCCTGCACTGGACTGAACTGGAGAGCTGTTCAGGGTGTACCCTGCCTATCGGCTGAGATAGGTTACAGCATCGCCGCGTCCCGAGTAGGATCAAGCTATTCAGCAAATGAATATAATGGATTGCCATAACTGAATTTAATAGTGTTTGAAAGGATGAACTATGCTTGAACAATGGGGGAGTTTTGTATTTTTTTTTTTGTGATGTGCGATGTCTCATCTGCCTCACAGCAAGAAGGTCCTGGATTTAAGTCCCTGGCTTGGTGTGGGCATTTTTGTGTGGTTGTTGTTGTTGTTGTTCTCCCCGTGCTTGCATGGGTTTGCACCAGGTACTCCAGTTTTCTGCCACAGTCCACAGGTATGCACATTAGGCTATTTGGATGTTCCAGCATTGGATTGACGAGCTGCTCAGGCTGTATGCACCTTCACACAGAGTAGGCTGAGAGTCCCTGCGACCCTAGTAGGATTAAGTGGTTCAAGCGAATGAATTAATTTACAGCATATATTTAATATATAAACTCAAACTTAAATGCTTACTATTAGCATTTTTGTTTATTCTTGAATTTAACATATAAACCATATAATTACCTGATTTACATTTAAAAATGTTAAAATATATAAATTATTTTTGCATCAAAAATAATGTGAGTAAAAGGGACACCTCATTTTGCACAAATATCTCTGAATGTGAAAATTGTGCTAAATGATGAAAAACTGACACCCATAAAAAGGTTAAACTCTTTTTAGAAACAGTGCCTCATAGTAGTGAGATGGTAAAATGTAATCTCTCTTGCAGACTGGAAAGTGAATTAAGTGAAGAAGTTCTGTCTGGATTAGCACTCCTTGACACTCATTGAGACAAGACTGGCTCATTCAATGATCTCACCTCTTCCATATATACATTTAGGGCCAGATCTACTAAGATCCCAATTTGCGTGTACTAATTTGCATTCGCAATCTAAAATTAAAAAAAAATGTGGGATGGAACCGCGGTTTGCGGGTGATTTACTAAGAGTTACAGTGGATGAAGAGTGAAAAGAAGACATCAAGACATCGGAAGAAGAACAAAAGAAAAATTGGTGCATAATAAAATGTCGGCGAATAAAACGGGTGGGGGTGCAGTGGATGAGATTCCTCTGACCAGCATTGAGGAGCAGGTGCAGTTGGCGATCTGCGAAGCCTTCAACCTGCGCAGAAGGAAACAAGCAGTAGGCCTTTTAAAGAAAAGAGGGAAATGAAACACACAATTGTCACGTTTAGGTTTTCTTACACTGCTGTGAATATTTATTTTGCATGGAAAAAAGGCTAGTCGACAAGGAGCTGGGTATTTTTTATTTTTGTTTTTTTATTAAATTTTTTTGCCACATGCATGTTAGAGCGATAGTCTTATATATAGACAACTTATTTTGTGACTGAAACAATGTGTGTGTGATATGATTTTGCGAGACTTAACGAAATTCGACTTAACGAAATGAGACTGAGCATTTTGTTTGATAATATCTTTATATCTATTTAGAAAGTGATTTCAATCATCTTTTTCAATAAATGTTGATTTGCTTAACTTTACAATGCTCTGTGGTCAGTGGGAACGGTCTGGCACTAGTATTCTAATCTACAACATATTTTTATTTAAGGTGTTTTTCAGCATTACATATTATTGAAAAAAATAGAAAAATAAATGCATACCCCAAACAGCTCACAAGAAGTGACTTTGAATGAGACTGCTGCATGTCTGCATCCCTGCAGCATTGGGTTGGTGGAGGTATTGTGTGACTCTGAGTTCCTCCAACAGCTCCAAAATGGCAAGGCTGGATAGGCGATATGTTTTAATGACTGTTTCCTCATTTATTCCAAAAAATGCGTTCTCTGAATCTTCTTTCATTGTTTTGATGTCTCCTTCTCGCTACAATAACCGCAGCTGTGTGTGCGCAATTACGCATACAAACCGTTTGCACCTCCCTTTTCAGACGAGTTAAATATAGATGCAGTTTGTATTGGCAAAATTGCTTTCAGGTTTGATAAATCGCTTTGCATGTGCTAAAATAATATATTTACATGTTCTCCTCCCAGCACACTCACAATTGTATGTAAACGCCCCATGTTGCACATTCATATTTTGCACCTTTGAAAGACGCAATCCTTAGTGTGCACTGTTAGTAAATCACTTTGTACATATTTATTTTGTGTGCAATGAGTTTGCATACATTTTTATATACACAAACCTTTAGTAGATCTGGCCCTTATACTGTAGGGTCTTAAACATACTCTCTTTCATACCACCACTACTGAAGCATGTGAAATCAGGGTTACAAATTACAGGGTGAGCCAAAAAAAACCCAAACCCTTCTTACATTTGCCAAATAAAAAAGGTTAAAGATCCTTATTATTATTTGCAAAAGATCATTATTTGCACACATGAAACTTAGTGAGGCAGGAGACAACCCCAACTTGAACACTTCGATGTGTGGTTTCATGAAGATGGACCTTAGGCACACACAGCTTAAACATGGCAAGTTCCATGGAAGTTGTGTGGAAATGCTGATCTGGTGATCTCGTTGCGTGGCAGTGGTCGGTGGCTGGCCTGTTCCCAACCTCACCCCTTAAAATTTTTTCCTGTGGGGCTGACTTAAATCATGAGTGTATACTCATTGGCCCCAAACTCTTGAATCCTTTAAGGATGCTTCCTAGCAGGAGATAGCTGCAGTTCCACCCGACGTGACCTGTCTAGCTAGAACAGCCTACTGAGATCACCTTCAAGTGTGTACAGACAATGATGGCCACCATTTGGAGGATGTCATCTTTAAAGCATGATGTATAAAACTGAATTGAATGAGGTGTAATGTGTGCAAATAGTAATATTTCACTAAGTTTCAGATAATGCATTTGGCTACAGTAGGATTTTGACATTTATTTAATAATTTCTGACAATAAGTAACAACCTCTTTGTCTGTAGTTTTACCTGATAACATACAATGTATGCTTACTTTAAAGAATCACTTTAAAATCAGGAAGGTATTTTTCCTGAATAACCAGACTTCTGTTGTAATATAAGGGGCCAGATTTGTGTTGCTTGTAGATGATGTTTAATTCAATTATACTACCTATTCTTGGGAGTGGGTTGTTCCTGTGGTGGTGCTGAATGAAAATAAGTAGGGTGCTAGTGAGAAGTAGGCAGGGGTACTCTGGACAGCTGGCCTGTCTGATCCCCTAGTCTGCACCTAAATTGGTTTTAGCAGTGCTAATAAAGCTGATTATCTCTCGCTTCCAAGTCCCTCTAACCCTAACACCAGGGTGGCTGGGAACTGACCCACCCTTTACCATTCCTGTTTTCATTTCCTTTTATTTTTTCTTGATTTGGCCAGAGGCCTCAAGTGATCAAGTGATATTATACCACACCATATTCAATGTCAAGGTAAATGTTATTATCAGTGAATGAACAGAGAGTCACATAGGAGTTTCATGGTGCTGTTTAGAAGGCCAGTGGTAGCTTGGAAAAAAATTAATTCTTAAATATACATTGCCTGCTAAAAAGCTGCACACTGCAATATTTTGTGGGACTCTTTTAGAGTTAATTACAGAGCGGAATTGCCATGCCATTGTATTGACAAACTTATGCAACATTTCAGTTTTTATTTCTATCCAGAATTGGGTTGTTTTCACTGACATCTTGAATTAATGATCAATTGATGAAATCAGACCTCTCCATAAAGTCTTCTCCAGTACATCCTAAGAATTTCAGTAGGGTTAAGGTTAGGACTCTGTGGTGTCAGTTTTATGTGTGAAAATGATTTCTCATGCTCCCTGAACTGCTCTTTCAATATGTGAGCTCCAATTATATACATCTGTGCCATCAAATAAGAAAAAGTCCATAGATTAGATATCCTGGCCATTCAGTACATTCAGGTGACTTCATATTACTGTCACATAATGTTACCGAGCCTCGACCTGACCAACAAAGTGTCATGGAAATCACACACTGTAATTAAGACTAAATGATTTATTAAATTTGATTCATTAAAGGAAATTCAAAGAGAACCGTGTAGAGCAAATTTTGGGATTTACTTTTAGTTACTTTATGTTTTAAAATAGTTTCTGAGAATGTGGAAAAAATACTGAAAAGTATCCTATAAGTACCCAAAGGACTATGCTAAACAGTTTTTCATTATAAAAAAAACTGTTGGCCATTAACCATGGCTTAATTATGTTCCAGCATACTCAGAATTACTTTGATCAAGTACTAAAATATAGATTTACATCCTGAAATATATTTTAAAACTTTACTTGCAAAAAGATTATGTTAATTGTGTCCAGAAGCACGTCACCTCTCTGGGGGTGGGAGAGATCTGGGATTGACCATCACACAGTGGAAGTGTGTACTGTAGCCGGTCATTTAAAAAAAAAAGGACACTGTGTGCTCCAGAACAAATATGAGAAGGAATCGTTCACACTATTACCATAAACAGTCCTAAACCACAAAAGAACTTGCAAAAAAAAGTACAACATGGAGCAACATCTTTTCAAGAAACATCCATGCATATTTGAACAAGACAATAGAAAATCAAATGATGCACATATACTCTGCCCTTGCCCAGAGGGGACTGAGATGGGTGCCAACCTCCCCGTAACCCTAATTATGATTAAGCGGCTTAGAAAATGAATGAATGAATGAATGAATTATGCACATATTACAAAGGCATGAATTCACAAGAATATGCTGCAGATGCTGAACTGGTTTTATCTGCAGTCTTAACTTGTCCATAATAGACAATGTGACAATCACCTTGAACAATTGCATGCCTTAAGACCTGGTAGTAAGATGAATGGGAAGCAACACCTGAAACACTGAATCACTCCTTGTCTTTATTCCCTGAATATAAGTGCTGCTAGAAGAAATGGCAATATTACAAAGTGATAAATGCTTTACCACATAAACATTTTGAAATATGTTGCAAGAATCAAAATTTAAATGTGTTATTTTGAAATAGTCCCAATGTATGTTTTCTGATTTAGGGTTGTATTTAAAACACTCACTCACTCACTCACTCCCTCACTCAATCTTACTAGGGGCTACAGCCGACACTGGTCAAAGGCAGGGTACACCCTGACCATCGCAGGGCAACACACAGAACCATTCACACTCGCCCTCACACGTAGGGTTAGTTTACAACAGCCAGTTAGCCTAATGTGCATGTCTTTTGACTATGGGAGGAAACTGGAGTACCCAAAGGAAACTAACGTAAGCACAGGGAGAACATGCAAACTCCACACACAAATGGCCAAGCCCAGGAATCGAACCCAAGACCTTCTTGCTGTGAGGTGGACATGCAAACCACTGCGCCACCATGTTATCCATATTTAAAACAAACGCAAATGAAAAATGTTCTGTACCTTAAACATTTAACGTTCAAGGTTCTGCATTATTTCTAAGTCTTTGTATGCCAATTTGTGATTTTGACCAGATTAATTGCTTTGAACAACTACGTTGTTCTCATGACTCTCAACTGTTCTGTTGTATTGAATGTGTTCCAACAACACTTTGATGGATTTGATCTAAAATAGATTGTTTTGGAGTTCATGCCACCCAGTGCATACTATTATTAAAACAAAAAAGGACAGAGCGAATAGTAAGAAAACTCAGAAATTTTTATAAATATTTCAGATTCACTTTTTTTTTTAAAGTGTTAAAAACACAAAAATCAACCTGCATATTTTTTTGATTTGGTTCACACAGTTATGCCACCAACTACATAAAAATAACCTGGGGTTCAGCTGTTAAGCAACCTATATTTATATATATAAAATTTCAGCCAATCCGAACATTGGAACAAATACTAGGTTGGACTGGCTGTGACACTGATTGGGCTTGGCATTGTCAACTAATCCATAAAGAATAAATGTATGTAAAAAGTAATCCTTGTTAGGGTCACGTGGAGGCTGGCGCTCATCTTAGCGGACTCTGGTTGAGGGCAGGGTACACCATGGACAGCTCGCCAGGCCACTGCAGGAAACTTATTCTTGTACTTTTTACATCATCAGATAAATTCTTACAATTTTTGACTTCAATATTTCTGTGCTTTGCTAATATCAGACCAAGCACAATACTCCAGTGCAGTATTAGTGCTGTGTTCTCTTGTAGATGCAAAGTGACAAGCAACATCTCTTCTCTCTGGTTACATGCTAATATAAGAAAACATAAGTGTAGCTGTGTAATTTATTTAAATTAGCCTTTTCTTTTGAGTTTATCCTTTTAAATTGCCTCAAAGCAAATGAACATGTATGCGAAATCTAATCTTTGTTCTTAGCATAACAAAACACACTCAGACTGTCTCAAACAATACACCACTTGGCATGAAGTATACTCATCAGGGTACACCCACCAAATGGCCTGAGATGCAAATGGGAAATTTTCTTTTTGCAATATATTAAGACATTAACTAACACATTGACATAAACAAAAGGCATGAGGCTTCCCTGGGCATGAAGCCCTTGGCTTGGCTGCTATGGTGAATCCTGGGGCCAGTTACCAGGAGTTTTTACCAGACTTCCTGATGGAGGCAGTTGTCTGTAATATAATTTGCAATGAATATTGTTTTAATAAATTAGAAGCAAAATCTAAGCATTTTCACCAGTGGGTTGAAACCTTTGGATCTGACTATGTTTATTTTTATTTATATTTTATTTATTTTAAGCACATAAGGAAAGTAAGCACGTAGAAATAGAACGGAGCAACTGGGGGAAGATGTGGCATCAGCTGAACTGTCTGCCCCTACAAGAAGGGGAAGTGCCTAAGAGCAGGAAACAACATCAAAGGCTTCCATATATGCCACCATCATTTGTTGACTACACCACCATTAAGATGCTACTGAGATAATTTGATTTTTAGGCACTTTAGAGTATTAGATTAAGCTGTTGTGATGAAAATTGTTAAACTTAATTTTAACGTACTTTTAATTGCCTGTGGGAAGTTTAAATTCCTGCAGTAAGTTTCTTCCGGATATAATTATTCTACCAACAAACATACCCCTTGGCATGAGGACATATTAAAAAAAAAAACTCTTTTAGGACTTGATATTCTCATGTGCTTAATTAGAAAAAATTAAGTGACTCAGGTACCATTATAATAGTTACTGTACGTGCCTTGAGTGAAGCAAAGCCAAAATCACGGCATTCCTTATGTAAATACCAGATTCTGCCCTTGACTTAAGTGCTTATTCAGCTGTGAACCTCTGAGGGTTGTAGTTAATTACATACCACATCATGGTGAAACACCATATTGCATTATAAGTTGGGGGTAGGCCTACTTTTATCATTAAACATTTGCATAAAAACTTACATTGATTTTAAACTACAATTTAAAAAATAACCATATATATATATTGTTTAAAAATATATGTTTTACATACATAATAATGAGAATAAATCAGATAAATTAGTGAAAAACAGAAATCAATCAATCAATTACCATTGGTATAAATAAGACCAACCTTGTTGTATGCCTTAATTTTAAATGAAAATGCCTTCTTAGCATTGTTTGTACTCATGAGAAAGTGTGGAAAATGGAGCAGTGTTTTAAATGTAAAGAAGACAGCCATAATTATATCAATCTCAACTGTATATCATGAATGGATTGATGCTTGAGAGTGGAACATTGCATTTGCAGATAAAAGACCATTAAAAAGGAATGCAGACAGGAATGATCCTAAAGAAAAGTCGCATGAACAGGCAAAGGTCAAACAATCAGACAAACAGCACAGCACAGATAAAGGCAAGGTAGATGAGGAGGGCAGAGATCATACACATTAACATGATATCAAAGGCTGGGCAGGTAATTGGCAATGAGGAAACAAACTAGGTCAGTCAGTGTCACAGGGCAATACTTCACGAAGAAGCATGGCAAACAAAGGTCCTTCAATCCATGAGTTGGGTAATAAGGTGCATGGGGATCAGGTGTAATTTATGTACACATGTGACCATTCATTTCATTTTATTTTCCAAGACACTTTATCCTTTATTATGGTCACAGGGCAAACACAGACACACAACTATTCACACTCCTAGTCACACCTAGAGGCAATCAAGAAAACCCAATTAGCCTAATGCCCAATCGACCAGAGTACCCAGTAGAAAACCCACCCAAGAACAGTAAGAAAATGCAAACTCTATACATACATGCCCTCGCCAGGCATGGGACAAACAGCCACATTAACTACTTCTATTTTAAATAAATCATGGTTTCATTCATTTTGAACTTATTTATTGTGAGCGATATGTATGATTGGAGCACATAGGTTGTTTGCGCATAACTGAGATGTCTGTACATCGAGGTGTGTGCATATATATTGGTGGGACCCACCAAATCAATAGTGATGTGAGAGGATGAGAGGCAGGGTGGCTCTTCAGTGGTGGTGAAATCTGGAATGCAGTGGGACCAGCTGAGGGCATTGGTGTGATGAGAAGGGTCTCCCTGGGGAGTTCAGCAGCCTTCTAGTCAGCACAGAGCAGGGAGCAGATTGTCTGGTCTGGATCCTAAGGACAGACAAAGACGAAATGCCAGTTCCAGTTCACAGGGGAGCATTACTCCCCCAAGCTCTGGAGCGGCGCCTTTTTGTACTTCGCCATTGCCTTGTGGAGGGTGAATTAATCATTTCCTCACTCTGTCCTAGCTTCACTTTTAGCATCCCAGTGCTGTGTGAGTGGCCATGTTTGCCGGCAAGGTTTAAAGTGGCAAGCTTTCTTCCATGCTTTCCATGGCAGCCATTTCCAGTGTATATGGTGGAAATCCAAGACATTTAGTACCTTACTTTACTAAAAGAGGTACTGATTAGGAGATTATCTGAGGAAAATCTTATTAAAAAGGTATAAGAACCACTTCTGTGGTCATCATTATTCTCTTGAAATAACTGAATAATAACTAATAATTACTGTAATCAATAGACATGGAAAAATTAGTGCTAGTGGTACCTTAAATTTAATTGCAATCCAAAAATATATTTTTGATCATGTTAAAAGAGTTAAAAAGAACACTTTTCAGTGGGAAAGAGTTTAATTCTGTGTTTGCTGGCAGAGGGATACAGTGAGCATCAGGTTGCTTTCTTCACTGATGGCAGTTTATTAGTATAAATTCAATCAGCAGACATTGGGGACAACAAAGTCACAAACTGGCAGAGGGTAAAAGTAATTATTTATTGACTGGATGATCATCAAATCTTTTGAAGGTCGCTCAACAACCATAGAATCACAATTTGTGGCTTGAAACTTAGGATGGCTTGAAACAGCCTCCAAGAGGCAGGGATGAAGCCATGCAAAGCAAAAAAAGCCCTTAATCAATAAGAATCAAAGAAGAGCTACTGGAATAAGGCCATATTTTCTGATGAGTCCCACTTTCAACTTTTCCCAACACCTGGTCATCTAATGGTTATATACAGGGTCCAACAAAATATTAGAGCTTGGGACTTTTGTCCGGGTAGTGTGTATTTGATAAAAAGATAAAGATAAAGTCAACAAAATCTTTTTTGTCAACTGTTGCATGAACAATGAAAATCAGTTTAGCAGCTCTCTGTTTAGCAGCAATTATAAAAAGTACACAAGACAACTAAAGAACTACACTAAGCTGTTATATGTGCATATACCTACATACACATATATACATAAACCTATATGTACATATATAGACACATATACGTACATATATCCTGTATATGCAAACACACATACATCTATCCACATATTTACACATGTACAGACTTATACATTTATCCACACATTCACGCATTTAGAGATATACACAGAAGGGTGCATGATATGTCAAAGGTGCATGGTATACACATGGTGAGAGGTAGAGCTTTTTAACCATAAGGTGCATGATGCTTAAATGTTATATGATGTTCAAGACCTGCTCAACACATGAGCATTGCACTTAAACATGAGTATTGCACTTAAAGAGTAATATTGCACTGTCCAGGAAGGTGGTCTGAATGATGGTTATTCAGTCAGTCTATGTGACGGTGGTAGTGGGGTTGCATGTTTAATAGCTTGTGGGTAAAAGCTGTTCTTGAGTCTGTTGCTTTTTGTTTTTAGTGCCCTGTACCTTATAACAGAGGGGAGAAAAGGGGGTGTCCAAGGTGGGCCTTCCTGTCATCTGCAGTACAGCTGTTGAACCACACTGTACAGCGGTAGGTCAGAAGGCTCTCGATGGCGGAACAGTAAAAGTTTGTCAGTAGGGTTCGGGGTAGGCAGGCTTGTCGGAGTTTTCTGAGGAAGTACACCTTTGTTGTGCCTTCCCCACCTTTTGAGAGATGTTTGTGGTCCAGGTAAATTCAGCAGAGATGTGGACTCCAAGAAACTTGAAGCATTCCACCCTCTCTACCTCCTCTCCATCAATATAGAGGGCAGAGTGCTCAGTTTGTTTAGATCTCCTGAAGTCCATTATCATCTCCTTAGTCTGTGATGTGTTAAGGTCCAGGTTATTGTTATTCGCACCATCGGCGCAGATGCTGAATCTCCTTCCTGTAGCCTAACTCATTGTGATCTGTTATCAGACATATGATGGTGGTGTCGTCTATGAATTTGATGATGGTGTTGCTGGTGTGAATGGAGGAACAGTCATGTGTGAAGAGGGAGAAGAGGAGGGGGCTGAGGACACACCCATGTGGTGTTCCAGTGTTCGCAATGAAAGTGGAGTAGAAGTGGTGTCCTATCCTGACGTTCTGTTATCGAGGTGTACAGTGAGCTCCCTAGGCCCAGGTTGCCCAACTTCTAAACCAGTTTATGTGATAGGATTGTATTTAAAGTGGAGCGGAAGTCTTCAAACAACATCCTCACATAGGAGTTACTGCTGTCCAAGTGTGTGAGGACAGTGTGGAGGGCTGTATTGATGGCACAGGGATGGCAGCCTTAATGTGAGCCAAGACAAGTCAAAACATTTGGTGATGATGGGGGTTAGGGCAACTGGGCAATAGTGATTCAGGCAAGCATTCATTCTTCGGCATAGGAATGATGGTGGCTGTCTTGAGGCAGGTGGGAACCATGCATTGCAATAGCAAGAGGATAGAGATGGTGGTAAAAACCCCTGCTAGTTGATCTGCGCATGTTTTAATTACTTCTTATTACTCCATCTGGACCAGTAGCCTGCCTCGCGTTGACTCTACTAAGGGTAGCTCTGATCTGGTGCTGCTGCAGCTGGATGGGGTCATCGCCCCTCTTTGGAAGAGCAGGGAAAGTGCGTGCCTCTCTGTTGTGTTGGTCGAAGCGAGCAAAGAACTGGTTCAGGGTGTCCGGTAGGGTGCTGTCCAAGGAGTCCACTGATGTGTGAGTATCCTTGTATCCAGTGAGTGGCTACAAGGCTATTAGACTCAATACAATTAGACTATTAGACTCTGTACAATTGGTATTTGTTTTTATCTAGACATTTGGAGATACAGCTTTAGGCCTCTCAATTTTCGGTCAGGGAGGGGTTAAGCATGGGCCATTTTAAGTGAGATGATCTTGGGTCAGAAGAAAACAAAACAATGTTCTTTCCTCAGGGCAAAGGCATTAAAGCAGAGCTGCAGCACATAGTGCCTTAAGCACAGCAGTATGTGAGGAAGCGAGCAAAGAAAAATGGCCCATTTCAGCAACATGCTGTACATTACTAGTAATGTACTGAGAACGGTTAAATATTTAAGCTCTGACACTCTTCTCACATGTCAGAAAGGTCCTGGTGATGCCAAAAGCTTTTGTGAATAAACAGAGTGTTGATCTAATGATACAACTATTACTTGAGAGAAGTTTACTTATGCATCTACAAACACAATGGAAACTGAGGTATTTACCAAAGACTTTTTTTAAAGCATAGGCTATCAAAGTCATCTAAGTTATCATAGACAAGTTTGAATAAACAAACTCAAACAAATTCTGACAGGCTGTAACAGACTGACAGCCTCAAGATTTTACACACACACACACACACACACACACACACACACACACACACACACACACACACACACACACACACACACACAATCTACCTCCTTACAATGTACAATCTTTATACTCTGCTATTTTGTATTTTGTAGAATTTGAACAGTTCTGCACAATTTTTGCACACTTTTCTCATTTATTACAGTGTGGATTATTCATTCATTCATTCATTCATTTGTAGAACTGCTCAATCCTGCGCGGGTCATTGGAAGGCTGGAACCTAGCTCAGCTGCCTCTGGCAAAGGCGGAGTACACTCTAAACAACACATGCACACACACACACTATTCACATTAACATTCACATCTATGGGCAATTTGAAACAGCCAGTTAGCCTAATGTGCATGTCTTAGAACTGTAGGAGGAAACTGAAGTACCTGGAGGAAACCCACACAAGCACGAGGAGAACATGCAAAGTCATTTTTGTTGTGAAGCAGATGTGCTAACCACAACACCACCGTACCACTCCTGTTGTTTTTAATGTTTCTTTTTTTAATCACTGAGAGATCTGCACAAATATTCCAATGTCCTATAGACTCCAGATTCAATTACTCTCAATTTATTCTGTTATTATTGCGCTGAAGCTCATCAATAATGGGGCTTATTTTTATAATCAGAGTGCACACACCAAAAGTAGGAATATGATTAGTGCATTCTCTTTTAGATTGTCATGATAATCAGTGGGTGGCACAGTAGCATAGTAGATAGCATGTCAGCCTCACAGCAGAGGGTTCTATTCCTCTGGGTACTCTGGTCTCCTTCCACAGTCCAAAGACACACACGTTAGGTAAACTGGCTGTTCCAAGTTGACCCTAGGTGTGAGTGTGAATGGTTGTGTGTGTTGGCCCTGTGATGGTCTGACGAGCTGTTCAGGGTGCACCCCACCTTTGCCCAGTGTTGGCTGACATAGGCACAAGTCTCCCTGTGACCTAATAGGATTAAGCCGTTAGGCAAATGAGTGATGAGATGGTAATCAGTATAGTTGTTATCCTGGCAGAGAGCACTGCAAATGTATAAAGGGGCTACGAACAGCTATAAGCAACTGTTTAATTAGTTGAAAGGCCTGTTTTTAACCAATAGTTGCATATCATCAGACAGTTATAGAATGTGTCAGAGAGCATTAACTAAAAAATTTAATTCACACCACTTCCAACAGTGAAAACCAATCACACCATTACAGTTACTGTATATAGCTAAGGTTATACAGTGCTATACATGAATGTATATGCAGTTACTGGATCTTTTGAAAATAATTAAAAAAAAATCTTTTAAGTGTTGGCCAAAATAAGGTTCAAAAGAAGATCATGAGAGAGAAAGTGCAGCAAAAAATTCAGTAGAGGCAAAACTGTCTAATAATGTTATTCATAGTCATTAGCATTGATACTGTGAAGTACTGTGTTGTGTAACTAAAATGGTTATTTGAACACAAGTAACAAAAATGCATTTTGGATTTTCTTCACTTACACACTTTACTAAAATGCATGTAAAATGTGAAACAGGACAGATCGGTAAGTTTTTACAGTGCGTGTTACAGCTGGCATATAATAAACACTGGTGAAAATAGTGCATATCTGACTAAACTATGCTTCACAACACCATTCTGTGTAAATTGTGCTGTCGTAGTCACAAGTGTGCTCCTTGTTATATTTATTTGTTTATTTATTTATTTTCTTGTAACAGATTAAATCATTAAGTCAATTTTTATGTAGTTATATTGAGGTGTGTACTGTGGCGTGTTTGTATATGTAATTCCCACATGGATTGCAGCCCTAAATAGAATAGAAAACCCCACTGCATCTGCAAGTTTTGAATGTCACATCACATCAGTGCAGTGCTTCCATTTATGACCCTGAAAAAAGCACAAGGGCATAAACAAACAAAACATTTCTTCCATCCAACTAGAATAGCAAGGTACTGATATTAACCATGAAAATGTTCTTCATATAAGTTGAAGAACAGTTTCGTTAAAATTTCTTAAATGTAAAGTGTTATTTTGGCATTTACATTGCAGTTGAGTGTGAATGAGACTGTTGGAAGTTCAACAGATGAAATAATTGTATAAAGCAGGAGTTTAGACCCAACTCCCAAACCAATGAGACATTAAAGCAGGTTTCATTTAAAAGCAACAGAATATGTATTTACACAATGTAATTATTATTTTATTTATTTATTTAATTTTAACATTTGGTGAATGTAAAATATGGGCAGTGGTTGCCTGGTGGTAAGGTGCTGGATTACGGATCCCAAGGTCCGGGGTTCAAGCCCCACTATCAACGGGTTCTCACTGCTGTTCCCCAGTGCAGCTAACTGGGTTATCAAAGGCCAGCCATGTCTCTCACTGTCTATGGTGAGAGGCATGTAAAAGAAC
>JAOUQZ010000047.1:11482501-11509457 GCA_028564935.1 Neosilurus hyrtlii
AGTCGGCTGAGATGGGCGCCAGCCTCCCCGCGACCCTAATTAGGATTAAGCGGTTCAGAAAATGACATGACATGAATGTAAAATATATATATATTGTTCAACACTTCAAAGCAGAAAATTGGCTTCAGAAAACAAATTGCCTGGTAATAAATGTCAGCTTTTATTCTACTGCAGCATATAAAACCCAACAGGTTTCTTAAGGCTTCTGTTTATGAGCTAGAATATAAAGAGTAGGCCTCATAAAGCTGACACAGGTCTCAAGGCATTTCAGTTTGACACTGCTTATTTTTTATTTTACTTTCCTTGACCCAGGGCTTGCCTCACATAGAAAATGAATAAAATTATACTTGTAAGCATGTAAAAAGAGTACATCACTACACACATTCAAAATTCATGAATAGACTTTAATATGAAGGCCACACATCCAAATCAATAGAGGACTGTAGTACATTCATATAACTGAATAAAACCTGTTCTCACAAGTATATAAGTAAATCTTCACAGAAATGTAAATTCAAGACCACACAGAATGTGAACTCCCACCGAGGTTTGCTTTGATATTATTACTAAATCAAAAAAGGCTCCTGTGGTAAGAAGTGTTGGGTGAATAAAGTGATGACTAGAAGGCTCAGTGCTTACAGTTTGGTCCATATCGTGTTTCGTGTCTCTCAGCAGAGGCAACACACACCTCCACAAGCACTTCCAGAAAGGTCACTTACTACAACTCAGGCATTTAATTAATTTCATTTGTATCTAAGCCATGTATTCTTTCTTTTCAAAACAATAAGTGGAAAAGGTAGGAATCAAAACTAACGGTTTATAATGGTCACTCAGAGCAGGTGGCATCATATCGTCATGCTTTAAAATGGAACATAAACTATGAAAATCTTGTTTTAGTTTACTTCTCTTGTGTGTCCACATGATATTTACCAAAACTGTGAATGAGTATGTAAACACACCATTACAGGGCACATTACTTACATTAATGATAGTATGTACTAACTAGACCCTGTGATAGTCTGGCAAACCGTCCAGAGTGTACCATGCACTCGTCAGGCTGACTGGGATGGGTTCTAGTCTCCCTGTGACCCTAATAAAGGATAAAGTAGCTTAAGTAATTCGTTCATTCATTTTCTAAGCCACTTCATCCTAATTCGGGAGGCAGGCGCTCATCTCAGCCGACTCTGAGCAAGGGCAAAGTAGTTTGGAAAATTAAAAAAAAAGAAAGAAAGAAAGAAAGAAAAAGGTACTAACACTTTATGTATAAAAATATGCCTTTTGCTACACAGCCCTTAGCTCTGTGAGCACACAAAGCGCACCTGCCCTGCCCCGTTATGATTAAAATATATAAAAATATGCTTTTATTTTCCTGTGTAGTACATATTAAAACAATTATGCACCTCAGGCTCAGTGTATGTCAAAGAATTGAATAGTCCCATCAATGTTCCATCTCAGGGACTACTTCGTGACACCCACTAAGCTTTTGGTGCATAATTGTTCATTATTGAATACTCTGACTCACATAATTGGATTAATGCAGAATAGTATTCCGAGCACTTATGCAGTTAACTTCTCCACATACTGGATTTGCTGAAAAGTATATATATTTTTACATGCCATGTTTCTTACGACCCTACTCAGATGAACACACACAGACTGTACACAAAATTGGAAGAACATGACAGAGATACATTTTGACGTATGGTTTAGAAATTTCCCTTGATTAAAATATACACCTTTGACTTATCTTCAATTATGTCACTGCAAAGCCTGTGTAACAAAAACAGCTTTGTTTTCCTTTTCAGCACATATAATCTGCTTGCCATAACCAGCCCACAATTTAAGGGGAAAAATATGTTAAAGCTCCTAATGTTTCACAAAACACATTCATGATGAAAGCAATGTTCGTACGTCTACAAGGAAAAAACAGGTAAAGCAGAGAATGTGCCCATATCAGAGTACAAACCAGTTACATCATTGCCAGTTACAAAAATTCCCCACAACATGTACAACAGATTAAAATTATTTTGACTGACTAGAGGTATGCTGCACTGTTTATAGTTACATTGTTTATCTTGACAACAGCTTGTGACTGGCATTTTGCATGCATTTCATTAGTGCACAGGCAGCAAATGAATAGACCTTTGTTGTTTTGTTTTGCCGTTTCCACATTTATGACAGTGTGTCAGTGCTGTCAGACACTGTCCAAAAAAAAAAAAAAAGGATGAATAATACTGATAAGCTTGTAATTACTTTAATTACACTACATAACAGCCTGGGTGGAAAAGTAAAATGTATGTGCCCTCTTGAAATGTATAATCTCAGCCTATTATGCAGAAAATATTGGATTTTATATACAATTAGTTAAGTGGAAATACACTACTGTGCAAAAAAAATTTGCACATATAAACAAATGCTATAAAGCAAAGATGCGGTCAAAAATGATAAAATTAAAGGGTTACTACATTCAATACAATGGACTACAGGCAGTACACAGTAATAGAGTAATATAATACACACACATACTACTATGTTACTCATTCACTCTCACTCATTTGCTGAACCACTTAATCCTACTGTTCAGGTCATGGGGATGCTGGAGCCTATCTCTTTCAACTCTGGGCAAAGGTGGGATACACCCTGAACAGCTCCCCAGACCATCGCAGGTCCAATACGCCCATACACACAACCATTTTCACTCAGGCCAAGGGGCAATTTGTGGGAGGAAACTCGAGTACCCCCAGGAAACCAACACCCAAGGAAAGCACGGGAGGAATATTAAAGCTCTACATAGAAACAGGATTTGAACCCAGGATCTTCTTGCTTTGAGACAGACGTACCATACTAATGACTACACCACCGTGCTGTCTATACACCCCCCCGCACCACACACACACATACACACACACACACACACACATTATATATATATGCAAAATAAAAAAAACTCATGCATAAATTATAATGCCAAATACTTTTGCTGTACTGTAGTACTATATTTATGCTCTAGTCAAGTACCGTAGTGTAAAAAAGAAAAAAAGAATAAACTTCTTCTTGTGTAATAAGAGTTTAATTTTTTTTCTTACTGTATGCACAGCTTTTGCAGATAAATAGTCTTTTATTTTGTTTTCTTTGATAAGCTCAGCAGCTGCCTTTTACAACTTACAGCTGGACTTATCTAATTGAAACAGGCCTGCAAATGATTAACCAATCAGAGACTTCTGAAAAAGGAAGTAAGCATATGACTATAAATTAAAGCAAGAGATCATGTTCTCTCGTTTTCTTTTACTGTTAAGAGTCCTAAATGAGCCGATGAGCGCTGAAGTGTTCCATGTGGGTCAGACGGACACATGCTTATAACTTGAACTATTGACTTTATATATAATATTTTTGATATATCTGATTGGAAGCTAAATATTATCAACGATCACATTAATCTTTATGGAAAAATGCTACAGTCAAAATAAATAAATAAATAAATAAATAAATGTCCAGGGTTTGTGATTGTTATTTAGTGAGAAAGCTCTGGTGTACTGAAAGGCAACAGGATATCCATCAGATTCAGGAAGGACACAGCTAATCAGGAAAACCACAGACTCTTAAGTGGGTTATTCTGCACCAACTGATCTTTCATACCAGTCTGATCTCTATCTGATGGGGGCAAAGTCTAATTGGGAATAAGCACTCTGATTAATAACTTCCAAGACTCTCCTCAATGATTTATCAGAGATAAGATTCTAATAGCTTAATGTTAATGTAATTCATCTTCAAAAAACTCCCCTCACCTCTTCACCTCTTATTGCAAGGTGGTCCTTAAGGTCATACATGACATTAATATTTTGAACATTTTTGCCAAGCAGGATTCACAGTTTGGCCTCTCAATTGCAGCACTTATATGATTATCATTAGATAGCAGCAGGTTGTCTTACTTCTGTATGGTTCTGCCATATAGATAATATGAGAAGTATTATCTTTTATTATATAGTTTATGGGATTGTCCAGTGAGATATATTTAAAAAAAATCATGGTTATGTTTCAGACACAGAAGATCAATCATCCAGGGATTGCAGTTATTCCTTGGAGTAAAATAATTCCAGAAACAAAAGTGGATTTGGTGACATACTGTATATGGCTTCAACACAACAATGTATGAATGCTGTGATTTGAACCTGAATAGACATGCAGTGCTTTCTGGATGGGGGTTGGATAAGGATGTAAAGCTTGACAACAGCTTCTTTTGTTCCACACCCTGCCAAGTCAATAAACTTGCAGCAATCTGTCCCCTGATGATTTGTTTTCCTAAAATGAAATTGCTCATGACTAGAGAGGAGGATGAATGGTCATCAGAAAAGGGATTAGTTACAGAGTGTAATTTACCAAAAACCAGAAACAAACCACAGTACCAAAAGCCTCGAGTCCCAAAAAGGGTACAGACTTATATATGTTATTTAATAACTACAAATAATGTCATTGCATTATCAAATAACTGAACCACTTATTTTGCTTTTACAAATGCATTATATAATTGTTTAAAATAAATCCTTTGTATCACATAATGCCTGACAAAATGTAGAAATACACAAAAACTGTCTTTTATTAAAAAAGAAAGAAGAATTTGTCCTTTTGGATTATCCTACATTTGAACTAAATTGAAATTATTTAGCAATTTTAACCTAGAGCTAGATTATCTTCATCTCCGTTTACTCCGGATATTAACCTTATCACAAGGCACACCATTACTGCCTAAAATAGATTTGGGATGAACCAAAACTAGAATCCTTATAGCAGTACATCGTTTTTAAGCTCCTGGCCACCTGGAAAATATGAATGGAAAAAAGGATAAAAGTTTTATTATCTGAAACCTTTGTTTGTCTCCTCCTGTTCAGACTTCTATTGCCCCTTGCAGTGCAACCTTTGCCATACTCACCTGTTGTGAAAGTGATATTCTAAGTCTATATCACTGTTCTCTATAAAGCCTTTGGATAACAAATAGCATTGCAAATCTCTTGCTTCGGTTCACAGATATATGTTTGCAAGGCTTGTCATTATAAAAGCAACATATATCCTGTGATTGGTCTTCAGATACATATTTTAAATCCCTGAATCTGTTCAACCTGTTCTTGAACTGTATTTTAATAAAGACCATAGTTTATATTTCTAATTTATAATATCTTTCCTAAGGAGAAATTAAACCTTACATAGACTGCCGGTCAACAGTCTTTGAAACAAAATGTTTATAAGTTAGATAAGGGGGTCAAATAAGGCATAAGGAAACTTGAATCCCATGTGTATAAGACTCATTCGCAGAGGTAAAGAGTTTGGCCTTTGCTTAATTATTAAAAAAAATAATAATAATAATTAAAATAAAATACAGTTTTCTAATTCTTTTTAAATTCCAAAACATTTGATAATAAACTTCTTCCCATGTGAACAAAACTACTGAAATATTGGATGTTCAAAATTTTCAACTGATAGTGGGAATGAAGGTAGAGGAGAGACTTATCTCATAGTCAATCCTTAATATGCTGTGGTCAAAAAGACATAATCCACTGGACACTTTTCCATTGCTGTGAGGTTCACCCAGTAGTTTTCACAAGAAGAGGTACTTTATGGAGGCTGGCTTAGAACAAAAAATGCATTGTGATGGATTTGAAGCTCATGTTCGGCTTTGGCTCGTGTGACCTATTCTCAAATGTAATAGAAGGCAGAATTCTTCATGCCCGCTTGCATGAAGTGCTTTTTTTCTGTTACAGGGACAATTATTCAGAAAATATCATGGGGTTGTACCGCCATGATTGCATAGCCTATAATAATATATATATGGATTATTATGTTAGTAGAGTACTCAAGTTCAGTACTTATTTTGAGGCCGATACATATTTAACCAAAGATGTGCTATTTGTTAAAACATGTCTATGGAATGCTGCCATGTTGCCATATCTGACTGACTCCCATTTGTAGATATTAGTGGAATGCATGGAACAGCATGCAACATATCACATGTGACAGTTAATAAATGAAAAAAACTAACATGCTGAGACTCACTTTGTTCCTGGCATTTTCATTATTTATATTATACCTTAGTTTTGCTCGAAGAATAGTTTCGCTGTTGGTTTTTTATATCCTCTGTATATATGCAGCCGCTACTTCTAACAGTGCGTAGAGTGCTGTTTTAAAGGGGATGTTTTTGTGTGTGGTGTTTTGTGTTTTGTTTGTGCACACAGAAGGAATGATCTCCAAATGCATTCATGTACATTGTAGTGAAATGAAACCAGACTCTTTTACTCAGAATCTCTCACGTGTCCTTCACAGTGGCACGCAATATAATGAGATCCAATGTGAAGGACCTGCAGGTGCTTTCTGCCCCCTAATTCCCACACCTGGAAGGGCACCAAAGGGCATGGACACCCTACACGCCTATTGAGCAGCACAACTCGTTGGTCCAGCCCTCTCTATAGGATTCCTTGCACCACTGGCAGCTTGACAATGCTCATCACTATCACTGTTCATCTATTCAACCCTGGGCGGGACGCACCAGCCATAAAAGCACCTGTCACTTTGAAGGCATTTATCATAAAACACCTTTATGAAACCAGGAAAAAAGAAATGGCAAGCCTTCCACTCTTCAGAAGTGCTCAAATCCAACTCTTTAAAACCAGCTTTAGCCATAGAAAGTGAAGACACTTTTCATCTGTCATTATTCAGCTCTATAGAGACTGCATAGCATTGCAGTTTACATAACAGTTATTGCAATATTTAACTAAATTAACGTCTGTGGCAAATAATACATCTGGTAATATTTCAAACATAATGTTCTGCTTGAGCTTCTTAAAACTTCAAAGGACTGACATGTAATGTACTCTATTATATTCTATAGACACACAGTATATTATGTTTAATCAAAATTTTCACCCTGAAGGCACTCCAAGTTAAACGGTTCTGGGTTAGAATTTCTTATCTCAATAATATATATATATATATATATAATTATTATAAACAAACAGTTATATGCTATAACTGCTTGGGATAACATGATTTTAATTTAATAAAATTAATTCATTTGTCCATGGTACAGACTTTTGCTGTTGAGGCCCATAAAGATGTCTTATAGATGACTTTTTTTGTGTGTAATTCAACAGAATGATGACATGTAGTCATTATGTACAAATCACATGCCCAGCAGACTGTTCTTGTGACTTGAGCTGCTTCAACATGCCCCACTGCATCCACTGTCTTCTTCTTCATGATCACTGATCAAGAACATTACTCTTGCGCTATGAAAGTCACAAGGTAATGAATTTGCTTCTTCTGTTGCCATCTACAACACAATACCCTTCATTCAGAAGTCCAGTTGTTGTCCCATATGCTGTTAAGATTCTGTACAAAAGTCTTTCCATTGTCTATGCCGCTTATCCGTCAGGGTCATGGGGAAATCAGAGCCAATCTCCTCAGACTTTGGGCGAGGGCTTGGAACAGCCAACTGGCCTAATGTTCATGTCTTTGGACTGTCGGAGGAAACTGGATAACCCAGAGGAAAAACACTCAGACCTCGGAAGAACCTGCAAACTCCACACAGAATGGAACTTGTCGGCCACAAGATTCTAACCCGGAACCTTCTCGCTGCTAACTTTGAACTTATTGCTTCAATAACAGCAATTTAGAGATTTAATTTAGAACAGTAACATCAATTACTAACAAGTGTGTCTTGGTACTTCTCACAATACAATTAGTCACATAAAGTAATGTTTGGGCACTGTAACATGATTTACCAAGTCTTTCATTAAATGCTCCAAAATTCGTGTTTGTATAATGAATTTGATTCACTCTATGCTCATGATGGGTTTTGGAGCAGAAAATACAAATGTCATCATTCTTTTTAGTAGTGTAATAAATTTCAGCATGGTAGAATTCATATCAGTGTAATGATCACCATAAAATAAGAAACCCTTTATGACCTTTATGTAACCAAAATGTCTTATTTAAAAATGTATATTCAGAATTCATAGATTTCTTGGGATACATTAATACACCTGTTTATAGACAGAAATAGACCCTCAAATGAAATGTGTAGTTTTGTGTCATTTATTTGTACTTAAAATTAGGTTTTAAAATAATAATTACATTAGCTATATGTCAAACCAGCCCATAACATAATTGTCCACAATTTTTACCATTTTATTTGCATGCTTTTAATCACGTGACACCTGTTTTTTCCCCTTCAAATTAAATGTTATAGGGTTTTAATAAAAGGGCTTTGAATCTCATTACTAATATGAATTGAAGAAATCAACTATTTTATGCAATGAAATAATGGAACATACATGAGTATATGAAAAAATATTAATGTATTTAACATTTTAAGATTAAACATGTTTTATTAACAATTATTATTTATTAACACAAGGTGAGGGGCAGAATATTCCCCAAGACAGAATGCTGGGAATATTTATAGATCATCTGAGCCTGAGGTGCATAATTAAATTAGTATGTACCACCACCTATATAAAAAAGCACACCAAAATTATATATGTTTATTTATTAATGTAAGTTTTAAAATCATCACAGATGCAGATAAGCTCACAGCAGAAACAGGTGCAGATAAGAGCAAAGTTTAAAACCTGTTCTATAGTACGCTATATCTATAGAAAAGCTATTTTTCTTGTTTAGCATCCTAGGGAAGCTGTGGGGAACTGACTATGGGCGAGGGCACGGTACACTCAAGACTAGGATAATAGGTCTGTTTTGCTAACAGTCTGTTCAGAAACAAAAGTAGAGTAGTAAAATGAATGTAAACTTCTCTGTAAACGTGTTTTAGTACAGACTACCGTAAACACAAGAAAATAAATGAAAACAAGTTTTTCTTATAGTTTATATTTACAAATTTTAAAAAATACACTAAGGCAGGCCAGTTAGCCAGTTAACCGTTGCGCTTTCAGCCAGCTAAAACTGGTCTGTTTACCCTAATCCTTCAGAAACAAAAGAAAAGAGTGCTTCCTAATAGCATTTTGCTATATAGTATGGGAAGCACCATAAAAAACAAATTGAAGAAAATGAGATTTCATGGTTTATTTTTCCATTTTAAAGCATGCTAATGATGATGCTGCCCACTCGAGTGCCTGTGACAAACTGCAAGTGTCTGTCATTTATATTTAATCATTAGCCACTCAGAGTAATGATTTATGATCCAGAGCTAGTGGACCAATCAGATTGCACCATTCTCTTGTGGTGTATATTCATTGTTTATGACTCTATTGATATTGGTTGCATTCATTTTCAATTATCTCTTCTCTCTTAGGACTTTCTGAAATTATTTCGAAGGCTTATCTTTTATATTATCATAACAGTTTAACACATTTTAATTCAAGACTTGCACTGGTAAGTTATAACTTTTTTAATTTATATACAAGATGAATTCAGTGTTAACTTCAATATGAATTTCTAATGGATACTTGTGACTGACTCATGTGTTATACGAAAGTAAGCCAGTGCCTCATCATCTGAACCACAGGAAGCCTGGGATCAGCTCTTCACTCATTCACTAAAAAACAATGAATTGTGTGCTTGAAATGTTAAGGGTCTTAACCTTGTTGACCTTTCTGGTCCTGGCCCCTAATAAGTGTTGCCTCAATAGCAGTAACAGAATGGCTAAACATATGTCAAGGGTAATCAAGGTTCCCATGCACCTGACCTAATATAATCCTCTTTGAAAAGGCTGTCCAACTGTTTACCATTGTTCCCAATGACCATACCAGTAAAAGAGCTTCACATGGTGAAAATAGTTTATTGGCCCTATAACCAACACATAAAATGTGTTATGAACTTCATATAATGAGAGCAAATACCAGAAACAAGAAGCTCATAAGCCAAAGCAGTCACTAAACTTCACTAGTGATAAAAAGCCAACTTCATCTCCACTCTCCTCTTGGGTGGGGAAAGGGGGGGGGGGGGGGGGTAGTTGTTGATCTTTTTTGTGCTTTATTCATGAGGACTAAGTCCAACAATCCAAACAATTTTCATCTTCTATAAGCAAGTACTATGCATCTATAAGCACATAAAGGCTTTTAATTAGTAGCCACCATTGTTTCGTTGTCATCAACACGGTTATATCAGTGTTTAAGCCGTCTATAACCTGATAGATTAAAACACACACACACACACACACACACACACACACACACACACACAAAATGCTCAGCTCCTGCATAGTGTTTTTGTGCAGAGAATTTTTTTTGGGGGGTTTGGCAAGATCAGCCATGCAAGGTAAGATCAGCCTTGCATGTCCACTAACGGTCATTTTAATGCACTGAGGGTCAAGGGATTAGTGCTGCACAGGTCACCTAACTTGCACCACAGTGATCATATGAATTGTATAACGAGGTCAGTATGGAAGCCCTGGCAGTGCTTCAGTTTGAGCTCCTTTTCCTCATCTCTTAAGGTAGCTACAATCATACAGAACTCAACAATGAACACTGCAAAGTGTGAGATTATGAAGTCAAGTTTTAAGCTAAGGATAGTGGCAGTAACATAAATTGGACACAAAACTGTTTTTTATTGTAATATTTAATTAATTCAATTTAGAATTAATTAATTAGTTAATTAATTGTGTTGGGTTTTTTCTTTTGCATTTAAGTAATATCTTTTAGATTCCCCCAGTAACACTATATGTGGCTGATAGCTTAAAAAGTAAAGTTTTTTTCTGTGTTAATACAATAAACTTATATTAATATAAAAAACAAGCATGCATTCTCATAATCTGCCAAAAATACAATTGCACTTACAATAGTGTGACTGCTCAGACAAAAATGTTTTCCCTCATTATTTTCCAACATTTACCTGCACAGCTTTCTAAAACATTCAACAACTTTTCCAAATGTACTTTCTTCACTTATGCACTAATGTCTGATGAGGAAGCCATTATTCCTTTATTGCTTAGGAGGCCATGCCTTGGAGATAGGCATGAAATGCTTATCTAACCAAGTGGGCTAATGGCTGAACACAGCTGCATGATCTGAGAGTCAGTTCATTACCTGAGCTAGCTAGAGCTAAGCAATTATGAGTGTCCTGAATCAGCATGTGACAAATCAACCTTGGACCTAGTGAACAGATCCAAATGTTCTAGACCAAGCAAAGTGTATTTAAATAAATAGATCATTGTAATAAAAATAATGATAAAGCAGAAGCATACCACTCAATAAAAGTATTACAAAAAAGATTAGTATTAGAAAACTAATTTAATTAATGAATTCATTCATTCACTTTCTGAACCACTTAATCCTAATTAGGGTCGCGGGGAGGCTGCCACCCATCCCAGCTGACTCTGGGCGAGGGCAGATTACACCCTGGACAGCGCACCAGGTCATTGCAGGGTAGAAACATGCTGACGGCACTGCAGCCTACTCTTTATAAAAATCAGCAATGATTCTTTTACATGCCTCTCACCACAGACAGTGTTATATAGGACAAATGGGTCAAGCAACCATGGACCACATTTTGCACATTACACATTGCACCAGTGGGTCTTGATTGACTTTCAGCACATTTTCAGCCTGTTTCTTTGAAATTTAACCTATCCTGCTAAGTTCTTAATCCACTGCTGCTGTGTTGTAAAGGCGAGATGATGTCACTGGCGTAAAGCTCTGTTTCACCATCGTAAAATGGACTTAATGGCAAGAAGGGCACCAAGATTATTTGGGGCTAAAGAAGAAGGAAAAGGGGGGGGGGGGTGTCTTGAAGAGGGCGCAGACCTGAAAATGTGTCCTTTGAATTGTAACCTTTGTTCTGTTCAGAAGGGCTTGTGTTCTCTATCTTCCTTACAACCACCATGGGAATAATCATATACAAGAATGGACTTAATCTTCCTTTGGAATATCCTCTGGGGTTACATATCTATATGAATAAATCCAGTCATTATGAGCCTTTTTCTATTTATTTGGTACAGACATTTCTGCTGAAGATTAAATGTGTTAAACATAATTTTGACACTAAGTAACCATACCTGCATTATTCATTTTATAAGGCTGCAATATAGACTACATATGGACCTTGTGAGCATGTAGTTCAAGTCTAGCTAAACCTTCTTTGGAAGATCCTGTGTATACTCAGTGCCTGGCCAGTTAAAGTGCATATTCTCTGCTATTTGATCCACTTAGAAAAAATATAGATCAAGTTACTGGGGTTGCAGTGCAAAACAATTTGTAAGAGAATAATCTGTATACAATTTCATGAATTTAACCTGTGCCCAAATTCAAAGGATTCTAAGACTCTAAGAAATTCCAGTCAGTGGAATTCTCTGTTCACTTTAACTCAGTTTATTGTAAGAGATAAATTTACTGAATAAACCACAGTTCTCATTGGTGTGTATAGATATAAACTCATTAAAATAGAGTGCCCTCAGGTATGTTGTTAAAACTAAGATTAGTGGTAGTATAAAGTAATTGTTTACAGTATGTTATAGCACTAATTTTCACATTGTTTTTATTTTTTTAAAAGCAAAAAATGTTGAAACGTTTAAATAAAAACGATTGCTTATTATGTTATTTTTTATATGTTAACACATTTGCTAACTGTTGTATTTTGTGTACCAACATGAGAATCGGTCATTATGTTCTGTCTCAGGCAAACGGTTTCCTGCTCCTGCCTCTCCTTCCATCTGTCAGGCATTTTTTCCCAAAAACCCAAACACAATTTATAATGGTGCATATTGCTTGGTTAGTGATTACTTATAGATAACTCTATGGTTAGTGTCCATCACATAAACACCACAGAAATATATTTCTTAGACACCACATTCACTTTGTTGCCTTGTAGACACAATTTATCAGCGTGTACAGCCCTGCAAACCAGTTCAGGTATGCATGGAGACTGGGTTATCCAAATAATAGAAGCACTAAAGTTTATGTTCAACAGGTTGGATGAATTGTTTTTTATATTCAATTACATGTTCATTTTAGTACTACTAATGGTAGTCACTGAGATAAAATGAACAATGTCTGCAAATAAAAAGAAGAGACTGCAACTACTATGAAACACAATGTACTTAAAATGTACTTAAACTTACCTTAATTTACCCTTAAATATATAACAAACCACTTAACACACATTTATTAAGGCTCCAGTCTCAGCTCTTGGCACAATATGGCGGCGATGTTGATGTATGATGCTAATAGTCATTGAGGTATCTAATATATCATGTCCGTATTCTACACTACTTTTCACAGTGCATTATGGGATGGATTGAGTGTACCATGTAGCTCTCCCTACACATTGTGACACCACAGAGGTCCTTAATTCTGGTTCCGGAGGACCCCATGTTGTGCATATTTTAGTTTTCCCTGTGCTGATACATTCACTTCGACTCAGGAGGGGCTGGTAATTAGCAGAGAAAACACTAAGATGGATGGACTGGACCAGTGTTCGCCCCTCAAAATTAGCAAGATATATACACATACATTGACTCCAACAAAGTTCCAAAATTTCATTAAAACAACACCTGCCAAATGTATGTCTGTAGGCAGAAAGTGAATAGTTATTTCTGTTAATGTCGATGTGTTAGAAACAAGAAAAATGAGCAAGTGTATGGATCTGTTTGACTCTGGCAAGGGCCACATTGTGCTGGCTAAATGAATGGATCTATTCAGATCTATGGTCTGGTTCGGTGTACCTTAACAAAACTACTGAAATACCACAGCAGTAATGATTTAAAATATAAAACATTCACATTAATTATAAAAACATTTTAATATTTATATATTTTATCTTAGGTCGCGAAATATTAGCAATTCTGTGCTCTGATTGTCTAATTTTCTTCTAGGATATCAGCCCATATGCAGTGACCTTTATGTCACCATATAAAAATAAAAAACTGTAAATGGTGGTGACTTTTCCAAGCTAAATAAAAACAGGTTTTTTTTATTTTTGAAGAATTAAACAGGGTTTTTTTCCCACCAAACACTACTTTTTGAAAAGCTAAAGTGACTTAACGCTATATCATTGTCTAGTTACACTAGCTAACTGGAAGTGCTGATAAGTGCCGTTTTTTCAGTCTAGATTTATTCCATGAAAAGCAACAAAATATGGAATTAAATTATTTTATGCTATGAACAATTTTAAAAGAATTAAAAATTTTCCACTAAACAGGCCTTCAGCTTACCAGGTTGCAACATGCTAAGGAAAAAAAAAAAGTAGGCATGGGGAGAACACACAAACTCTCCACAGAAATGCCCTCGCCGAGCCTAGGACCCTCTAGATGCGCTAACTACTACACCACCATGCCACCCTAAAATTTTTATGTTTAAAAAAAAAATGACAGTAAAATTAATAACTGAAAATTAATCTATTATAATAATATTTTTAATAATAATGAAAAAAATAAAGTCTGCATGACTTATGTTCTCATCCTCTGAAATATTTTTTGAAGACCATCTAAGGTCTCATCACTGCAAGATGAGTTTGAAAATGAGATGAGGATGAACCCAACCCCAAACCCACTCAACTTATACAGATCACACTCCCCCATTCATACTCCCCATGCTTGGATATTCTTATCCAAGCCCTGTTCACACCTGGTATTAACACATGTACTGGATGATCAGGTATCAAGTGGACAGCTCTAAGTATCAGGGGCTATAAAATATTGTCCTCTAGAGACACTATACAGGTCAGTATGTGTAGGGATGATATGTCCTGCAGATACAGGACATGTAGTAGTTAGAGGTATTTGACACAACAATGCATCCTTCAGTGAAAGGGAACATCATTGTTTAGGAGGAGTGGATCACAAAATCTGCCCCATTGAAAAACAAAGTTGGGTAAACTTAACAGAAATAAATGAGGAATCAATTTCTTGAGAAGAGGCATATCACCAATCTTTCAAACTTCTCAAGAGACATTTATAACATTAAGCACCAGTTTGAAAGTCTGAGGAAATTAAGATCCAGAATGATGTAATGGTTCACATTGATTACAATGAGAATTACACTTTTAAATAAAAGTACAGTGGAAAGCTGTATACAGTGGAAAGCTGTGTTCATCCATACTGGAGTTGTCTATCTCAGTGGGTGCAGGGTAGAGTCATTTGCATTGCTGTCAGCCTGTCTTCAGCATGATGCTACAGTCACATGGGCTCACCTTGACCTAGATAAAGTGGATGTTCCTGACATTTGGACGTTCCTCTCGTATGCTCCTCAGTACTATGATGGACCCACACCCACAGAATAGAAATCACTTTTACATAGTCTCAGTAGTGCCTTCCATGCAAGGATTGAAGTATGTAGCATGAAATTTCATTGAGACATCCAGTGCAAATGGTGCCCTGAGAAAAGTGGCTGGTAGAACTGTGTCTTATGGTGCCAGCAAACTAGATACTGACACTCTCTTTGAGCAGCTGAATCTTAATTCATCTGTGAGGCTCTTTAAAATAACATAGGATGACATGAAATCAAGTGGAGAATTAGTAACTTGCTTATATGCTTACTTTTATACATGTGCAGTTGTAAGTACTTACCAAAGGCGGTCCGGACAACGATTGAACTGGAAAGATTTTCGTGGGTGACCAAGGCTTGTTGATGCACATGGTTTGTGAAGGCTTGTACTTCTGCTCTGATCCCACAGAAGAGCTACTGTAACACGAAGTGCTGAAAATGTTCATGCTGGTTATGATTGAAAGGTGCCAGAAAACACAGTGCATTGCAGCTTGCTGCCTCTGGGGCTGCCTAAACACAGACAAGTCATGTGGTGTTAATGTTATCGCTGATGGGTATATGCTGCCTCCTAAATCTTTTTTGCTGTAGCACATGCAGTTATCTATGGTTGATAAGTTGGATGGTTTCTCAGACCAGGGAAATTGGAGATATTTGGGAGTTAAAAAGATTTTGCCCTCATGTAACTGTTCAAATATCATTAAATAATAGCTTAGTGATTTCCATGGCCATGTAAGGGTTGGGCAAAAGAGCTTGGCTTTCCAAAATTATGGCAAGAACTATCATGTGACTTTGGACTATAGTAGAGAAATTATGAAATTGATCACTATGTACATCCATGGCTGCCACGGAAGTGAAGCAACGTGGCAAATACACAGTTGTTAGGCATTCTCAACTTAGTACATGCAGTGCATGTCTTTATAAAGTTGTGCGCATTAAAATAGATACACCAGAACCAATTTTCACTAGGGATGCAGTCCAAATTCCAAGCACGTGTAGATGATAGGGCACAAGACTTACTGGTTAAAAGCAAGATTTCCCACTGAATATGTCCTTAAGAGTCGTGTAAAGAGACTCGGAAAACTGAATAAGATAGACCTGAGACTAACTAGCAACTATTTACCAATCTTGGTAATGTGCTCTCCACTGGACAAATGGTATATTAGGGTGAAACAGTGTAATGGGTGGAAAGGGAAAAGGTGATTTGCAACTTTGAATTGCCAGTTTTTTGGGGTTTTTTTTTGCTGTAATAATTGGAAACGTGTCTGTGCAACAAGTGATTGATTGACTGATTAATTGATTTATTTAATTATTTCGATAATCAGCTCGACTGCTGCATTGCTAGACTAGTAGACACAAGCTCTCCAGACCCACACGCCATCCAAAATCATTCACAGGGCTTCCAGGGCAGCAACAACAACATTAACAACAGCAATATTAAACATGACCCATGTCATACTCTAAATGCTGTAAGTATTCACATTTGCTTGTACAGCATGAGACAATGAATAATGTATATATCTTGAAAACTGCCAAAACAGGTATGCTATCTTTGAGTCAGAGAGAATTAGAAAATAAATGAAAAAGATTAAAGGGAGCACTGACAACAAGAACAAAAAGTCTAAATGTTCAGACTACCAATTTAGAGCTAATCCCATAATGTTTGTTTCTTTAGAGAGATCAAAGAATATGATGGAGTTCCTGTTATTATCCTCTTTTGAAAAGATAATAGGAGTTCCATGTAGAGCAGTCTTCTGATGTGAGAATAGCAATGCAGTATGACACGAACTGTGATCTGTTATACACAAATTGAAGCAAACAATATGGTGGAGATGCATTGATATTACTAAACAATGCTCGACATTGAACAAATAAGCAAAATGTAACATATTTGGAGAGAATGAGACCAAAAAAATATTTAGTTGATTGGTCAATAGGATTTTTAAACTATTTCTACCAAGCTGTCTGTACATTCTATTCAATGGTTACATGATATTAAAGCAATATGACATTATGATGCTAAGCAATGTGCAGTGATGTCAGTAGCTCCGGTAATAGTTCACCATGCTTTACTAAGAAAGGTCCCAACACTACATGCTAATTTAAAGACCCTTCTGGCTGGAAAATCATTCTGTGATGGACAGTCCCTGCTATTTCTTCCCATACAGCATAATCCATTTTGTGTTTAAGAGATCTCTGTAAGGGATTTCATTGGCTCTGTGGTATAATTTTCCTTTGCACTCTAATGTGCTGTTTTACTAATAAAGTAAATTTCTACTGCTTGCTTATCTTCTGCATTATATATTTATATGTCACTTGAAAGAAGTTCTGCAAGCACCGGCATATTTCCAGCCATAAGGACTGTGCAGGTGTAGGAGCAGTCTGGCATGTTCCACTGTGGCTTCACAAATTATCCATGCTTCAATATCATCTCAGTCAGAGGCCACTGAAGCTGCTTTAGTCACCCTCTGTTATCCTATTTCAGGGTGTAGTAAAGGAGGTCATAAAATTGGCAAGACATTAATCTGCCTCCTAATAAATATATCATGGTCCTATTATTCCACACGTCAGGAATTAGTTACAATGCCATACGGGATGTGTAGGAACAGAGAACTGATCATGCTCTACTCAGAAAATAAACTCCATTTGAAGTCAGCATGTTGAACCTTGGGCCATCAGTGGAGACAGCAGCTACCATTTGTAAACAAACTGGAGATTAGTGAAACTCATCAGACCTGGAGGTTCAAAGCAGGAGCCAAAGAGCAAAGTCCACAAAGGAGGGATGAAAGAAGTGCAGGATGCCACTGACAAGAAGGACAATCACCTGCTTGTAAGCCAACCTGCTGTTAAATGAGGGCCATGCGGGCTAATTTGTGTCCTCCTGCATCCATTGAGTCAGTCCCACATTATCACAACTGAGCATGTCAGCATCAAGGTGCAGGTGGGACATTATAGTCAGGAGTGTAAAGTTGTGCTGATACTCAACACAAAACCGCTTCGCAGCTTCATACTTTGAAAAAACATGAATCATAATCTAGATTTTGACATTAGTAAAATATTGAACACAAGCGCTGAAGCAAAGCTCAAGCCACATTCACTATAGTACAATAATAATAATAATAATAATAATCATAATGATGATGATAATCACCTTAAGGAGCAAACATGCATTATATAGACCAGGATATCCCTTGGAAACATTAAAGAAATAGCTTCCTGTTTGAGTTTCCATGAAATACTGGAACTCTCTATGGCTTAGATGTCACATATCTGCCCCGGGCGGCACGCTTGCAATGCTCCATCTCCGCTGAGTGCTAAACACCTGGTGCTCATTAACCATGGATGATTTAAACACACCCCAAACTCACCTTAGTGCAAAGTCTGACTTCTATTATAAGCTCTTGTGACTCAGTTTTGCGGTATCATTAATCATTCTTTCCTGCTTGCTTGTTTTCGTGTTTACATAGCATATAAAACAATCTTGCATTAGTCTCTAACAGTGTGTCTCACACTATATAAGCAAAATGTTTTGAAGCAGTTTCCTATACTGCAAGGCTCTTTTAGGTCTGTGTACCGTAGATATTCTCATCCCTCATTTAGATGATGGCAACCTATGCAAACACAACTGCAGGTTTGAGTAACGACCCTTTTATTGGCATGCCTCCTCACATGTGGTTTGGTCATTATATTACATGTGGTTAACCAAAACATAGCTTAGATACAGCAGACTGTGGCTTCTGTTGTAACCTTGTTTGTGCCAAGTGTCAGTATTCCAGTTTTAGAGTTAGCGTTATGGATCAAAACAATGTAGACAATGTTAGAGTTGTAAGTTTTGTGTTTCTATTTACCTTGAACATTTTGATACATTTGACTTTAAAATGCAATTTTAAAAAAATACATATACTATTAAATAAGACATAAAGAATTCTTAATACACATCACATCACAAAGCCCACATGCTGACCTTTAGAAATGTTTACTCTTGAGCAGAAGTAAACCAGATGAACTCGCAAATATTGATGCTTAAGTATATACAAATTCTTGAAAAGCTATTGATTATGCTGCCACATGTGATATGTGTAAAAAGGTCTCATTGTTACATCTCATAGCTAATCTTCTGAATGTGACCTTATCATGAAAGGAAATTCAGGACAGTGCAATCAGAGCCTGTCTGTTTATTTAGAGGGATATTGGTAATTCCCAGCTCCACAATGAATCACTTGTAAGTCTCCAAACACAAGTCACATAACTCTCCAAGCTAACACTGATAACACATGCCTATTCATGTTCCCCAGTGCAAACTGATTCACTTGCTGAGTGTTTGTCATTGACCCTTGCTGATGTGAATGTGTCCAAGGAACAGACTTCAGGAGCGTGTACGTGGTCAACGCTGTGTTAGACAGCATTTGCTGACACCCACCTGAAGGGAAAATGCATTGGTGTTGACATGGCTATAAGGGCAAATGCCTTTCACTGTGAAACTGCACTATGAGGTGATCAATTAAAAAGTGAGTGTTTTATGTTACTCACTGTGGCTTCCTGCTGTTGCTATTAAGGAAAAATAAGTGGTACTGAAAATAAACAGCTGGAGGCACATTTTCCAACCAATTTGGTTAATTGGCAACAGATCAGTTACATTGTTGGCTATTAATATGTTGCAAGAAGCAAAAATGAAATAAGTGTTTATTTGGAATAAATAAATAAGTACATAAGTAACTAAATAAATAAATGGGATGTATTGTGTACAATGTGTATTGTTTTGAGTGCCATACAAGTCCAAGATGATTTTTATTAATTGAATTAATTGTTTTCAGGTGGTGTACCCTGTCTTTGCCCAGAGTTGGCTGGGATGGGCTTCAGCCTACCCATAAGCATAACAAAGTATAAAGCATTTGAAATGAAATGAAATGAAATGAAAAAAAATGGAAGGACATGAGAGAAAATGTTCAACAAACTGCAAAATCTGTGTCTACAAATTACAGAACAATTTCAGAATATTTTTCCTCAGTGTAAAATTGCAAATATCTCATCATCATTATGAGAATCTGGAGAAATCTTTGGGCATAAGGGACACTCGCGATATCAATACTGGATGCCTGTGATCATCAGGCCCTCAGGTGGCACTTCATTAAAAACAGGCACGATTCTGTCATGGAAATCACTGATGGGCTCAGGAATACTTTCAGAAATCATCAACTGTGAACACAGCTAGCCATCCACAAATGCACTTTGAAGCTCTGTTATGCAAGAAAGAAGTCTGGACTGAGGCAACAAGAAAAACTGTTCTGTGGTCAGTGCAATCGAATTTGAAATTCATTTTGGAAATCATGGATACTATATCCTCCGGACTAAAAAGAGAACAGGAACCATCTTGGCTCCTGTCTGTTCAAAAGCTTCTTTGTGTTCACATTTGTTGAGTACTAAAATACAGGGTTACATCCACATATGCCAGTTATAACTTTACTGTGCAAAATAAAAGCTTTCTGTTAACTGTGTCCAGAAGCACTTTTCAAAAAATCTGAACAACTCGAAACAACTCGAAATTAGCTGGCTGATGACATCACACAGGGAATGCTATTAATCTATGATGTTGGATTACATAGCAGGTGCACCTGAATGCCACTCTAAACATGACAGTGATTATAGGGTTTGTAATACATTTGAAGAGGAAAACTAAAATTTGATGGTGGGAAGGTTGAGTATGATCATTTCCAAACTACAGATGGATTGAGATCCTCAGACTCAATATATGTTTAGCTATATATGTTTGAGCTTTGCAACTCAGATTAAGATAACTGACATGAGCCAGCAGTGACAGAATCTGATCCCATCTCTACTACAAAACAAGGGTTGCTTTTTCACCCCTTGATTTTTAATAGGTCCCAGATTTTCAGTGGTATTCAATTTGCCTGCTTGGATGCTGGACAGTTTTTTACCGAACTCTGCTGTTGTTGCAACTTGACATATGCATGGGTTTTTTCACCTGTCCTAATGGAGTTTGTCCAAACATGTCTAGTGACAGGCTATGGACAAACCTGCCCTGAACCTTACATACTGTTAGTGATCAATTATATTTTTCTTCTTATTAAGGAAGGTAGGAGTTTCTGTCTGTAGAATTAAAACCTCAATTTTACTTGCATTAATTGCAGTACTAGTCATAGCCACTCCAGTAAACTTAGCACAAGTTTTTCATGTACATGGATATTCCATATTACACATTATGCTTTGGCCTCACTTCAAAAACAATTACATTTTGGAAAAGTCATTTTAACACGTAGTTCAGTGGTATTTGTTCACCTGATGATGCCCGTTCAGCCCAGTAGCTCCCTAAAGCTTACAACAACAAAAAACCTCACCCTTGACCGGTTTTACATTATGACTGCAGATCTTGGATTTAGGCGTCAATAAACACAACTCTGAAGGGCGAAATTCCACATAATTATCTTTGTCAATGTCAAGAAGCTGTAAATCCACTTCTTTAGAAGTTTTTTGTTCCTCACTCAAATCTGAACCGAGCTGAATGAGAGCTCGCATGGCAGTTTCTCACAGCCCATCACTGTTTGTTGGCGGAGGGGGTCATGGCTGTGACTCTTTAGGTCCACTGGAAGGCGACAGTGCATGGCCTAGGAGAACTTTTCCCCAGTTTGTGATGTCAAAAACATTACCATATGTAGGTTTCTTTACTGAGCACTTGGTTTCAACCACGGTTTATAACCCAATTTAATAGCAATTGAATTTGGTAGCTCAATTAAACCTGCCGGAAAGTGGGCTGAGCAGATCAAAGGACCATTCCACTCTCCAGTATTTTTCATGAAGTTTGTCCAACTTTTTGCCACCCTGCCATCTGTTGGCTATCGATAAAGGGACACACCATCTCCTGTTTTGATACTGCAGCCACTCATGACATGACAACCAGGCAGCTGAACATTTGGTACATGACATTTAAGGATAAGGCAGTTTAAGATGTAATGTTGTCAACTATAGCATGTGTAATAAAAAGTAATATGACTTCCTTTGGTGACATCACAGCAGAGGAAATTTTTGCTTACAATGTCAAATTTTACATTTTTAGTTTTACACACATTGTAAGGACAGCTCTTGGGTTGACCTTTTAGGAAAATTTGTCTTTTTGGGTGGCCCAGTCAGACGTTAACATAATAAAGAGTGAATAAATAAATAATGATCCACTGCTATTGTAAGTGCTTTTTTGAGGTAATTGGTGAAAGCCTGTTCAATCAGTTATTAAATCTTTTATAACTTTATTAAAAGTTATAAAAGAAACATATTTCTGGAGCATGTGCATGTCATGGAACACAAGTTTAATTTACTTTTTCTACCTGCACTGTAAATGTTTATTGGGTATGTTCATTAGAAACATGAATTATACATGGTTATAACATGATATGAACATGATTATATTTGTTGTTAGTTAAACAGATTGCATTTTTTTATTATTGTAACATACAGTACATCTATTAAACAAGACAAATAAGCAAAATAAGATCAGACCATATTTTACAAATTCACAAATTTTTAAATAAATGTAGGTACTTCCAAAAGATTCACCTACTCTGTCTTGCCACTGTGTGATTAAAACATAACCAAAATTAAAATAACTTTATGTAAAAAAAAAAAAAAGTTTTCCATTTATCACACTTGTTTCACATGTGCCAAGCAACAGACTTTCAGTGCCACCTCTTCCTCATTTGCATCTCAATTCATCACTATTCTTCAGATGTTTGGCCTAAAAGCATTCGTTTTCCAGTCTAATAACACAATAATATTTAGTTTTTCACATGCCTCAATATACAGTTACACTATATGGGTAAAAGTAGGAACTTGTCACACCAATATATGGACCTCCATTAAAATATTGCCACAAAGTTCTAAATACACGACTGTATACTGTGTTATTGTATGCTTAAAATGTAAGATTTCTCTTCACTGTAATTACAGGATGCAAAGCTGTTCCAGTAAGAAAATGTCTGTGTGCTGTAAGGACCATAAAGACATGGTTTACCAAGGTTGGTGTGGAAGAGATTTGTGTTTGTGTCTTTACAGAGCGTTGACTACTGAACATGAATTGAACTTTGGGATGAAATGTAACAGCAGTCTAGGGGTAAGAGGAAAACAAAGTCCTTACATATAAAATGGAGCAAATTGACAAAAACAGTCCCGGCTGGATGTAACTCCATTGTTGCAGACATCTGAGATAATCATTTCATACTAGATTCATGTGAGAAGTAAGCATTTTAAGTGGTCTATGGAAAACACCTCGTTTTTGATGTTACTTGGTACTGTAAACATGTTTGTCTACAAAATGTGACATAACCTTTATGCTCAGACGATCCAATTCTGCACTAGTCCTTCTCAACTGACATCATCCTTACTCCTATTGTAGATGAATGGATAAACCTTACAACCATGGTCCAAAATCTAGTGGAAAACCTTCCCAGAAGAGTGAATTGTTATAACAGGGGACTTACAGGAGACTTATTATAAGAGGGAACAAAACCTATAATGTGCTTTTCAGCAAGCATATGGGTGTGATTGGTCAGGTGTCAACATACTTTTGGCAATATATTATATGATTTTCTCTAAAACTAAGGGGTTTTCTCACCCTAACCCCAACCTATTATTAAAGAAATGCCATCACAGTATAATCTTAATTGTGGAAAGGTCTTAATGTAGTCTGGAGAAGCACTGTGGATCCCATTATGATTACGATCTCACCAGATTGCTCCTTCAAATAATGGTACAAAGATACTGTGTCTGATAGTAGATCCTGCCCCACCTTTGGTTAGTGGTCAGTGTGCCAAACTGAAGTTTAGATTCTAACACATTACATATTAGCACTGATTTACTAATGGTTAGTGAGTAAATGCACATTCAAACTTAATAATTCTCTTAAAAACAAGTAAACCTATTTACAATTTTGGTTTAGAGAGTCTATATATTTTATATACACCAAAAATTGCAGAATACAGGCCAGCATTACTGTATATGGTATATACATTATTAGTTATACCATTAGCCTAATATGTATGTCTGGATCGCCCAGAAGAAACACAAGAAGTATGGGGAAAGCTTGCAAACTTCACACAGAAATGCCCTTAACTGACCACAGGGCTCAAACCCAGGACCTAGTTGCTGTGAAGCAAGAATGCTAAACACTACATCATAATACCCCCTCATATACACATATATACATATACACATATATTAGCCATAACAGTAAAACCAACATCCTCATATTGTATAGATCCACTGTGTGCTGCCAAAACAGCTTTTTCCATTTGAGACATGTACTTCACAATACCTGTGAAGGTGTACAATGTTGTCTGTTATCAAGATGTTAGCAGAAGCATCTTAAAGTTCTGTAAGTTAAAAGGTGGGGATTCTATGGATCAGACTTTTGTTGTTGTTCCTGATATTTTATAATGTTTAGACAGATGGTATATGTCAAAGTAACATCTACTTGATTGCCAGGACCCAAGCATTCCCAGCATATCATTGCTCAGAGCATCACACTGCTTCAATCAGCTTGCCTTCTTTCCGGGTAAGCAGGATCCACCTGCCTGTTGACATGATGTAAAACAAAGAAATGGTACAGCTTTGATACTCACATATGCACTTTAGGCACTTTTATTATAGTCATTTAGCCATCACAGTGTGGCCCTTGATAAAGTCACTCAAATCCTTACTCTTGCCCATTTTTCCTGCTTCCAAACTGACTGTTCAATTGATGCCTAGTATCTCACCCCTTAACAGATAGCAATTTAATAAGATAATCAATGCTTTTCCCTTTACCTGTCAGAGGTTTTAAAGTTTGGGCAGATTGGTGTGTAGTTTCAGCTTCAATGTGCCTTGAACTTCACATGTGGCCTGTTTAAAATCAAACTTATAATAAATTTCACATCACAGAATAGCCTATAGATAGATGGATGATCTGTTCACAGTGTACCCGTCCTGTCACCCAAAGTCAGCTAGGATTGGCTTCAGTTTCTCCATGACCCTGATGGATAAGCAGTATAGGTAATGGATGGACGCATGGATGGACCATAGAATAATAATCACGTCATAACCTACATAACATTAAAAGTCACTAACTCCCCAGTGGAATGCATCCTCTGTGTTGGCAGGCTCTATGCTCTTTTCCAGAATGGACTCTCCTGAAAGCTTGGCCGAGCTGACCCTGGACCCTGGGCATTGTTCACACAGCTTGGTATTCCCTTCGCAGCATGCTCCAGCCACTGAAGGATGGGCTTTGAGGACTGTGTCCCACTGCTTGTTTGATTCAGGTCCTGCTCTACTCTCTACTTCATTGAACCATATCCTAGTTCTAAAATTTAGACAAGAGCAATAATTCTTAAAAGTAACAGGCTTTCTTAGACTAAAGCTCTCGTACTTTTGTACTTTAATTGCTCTCTTGCCTCTTAACTTGCCTGTAACTTTTGGTCTCATTAGCTGGAAATAAGCACCATGCATGTCAAGTATCATCATTTAAGAAAGGCAGTTTGAATGGGAGGCCCTCTCTGGGCTACAATTCTCTCTCTTTAGTTGAGGAAAACAGTCAGAAGCTGTCAATCAAAGTGAAGTCTTATTCTGGTTCGAGAGCAAGGAAAGTCTGCTGTCATACTACTAGGGTTGTTAAGGTAATTATCAAGCATCACATAGTGGCATGCATTACTTTGTGGTCTGTTTACCATATTCTGTTTATATAATCTCCTGAACATTGTGCTGCTCTAGACAGTATTATTTTGACATGACTATTTAGACAGTGTTAGTTTTTTGTTACTCTCTTAGCCTTCATCCTGGTTTGTCAGTTCCTGTTACTGAGACAAGTATGTGCGTTGATAAGCCAAATTCCAAAGTGGTTTATTGACAGCACTTAAGGCTACGAACAACTTAATTTGCCAGATCAAGCCATCAGCACACCACAAGCAAAAAGAACAGATTTTCTTTTCACCTTGGGCCATTGAACACTGGTATTAAATCGAACAAATAGATGAATTATTCACACTATAATACCTTAAATGTATTTCCATGAGCTTCATTATCATTGTAGTTAGTTTGTAGCTAAATAACCCTAAACTTTCTAACAATAACTTTTAGATAAAAATATGCACTTAAAATTGAATTTCAAATATTATAGTAATTACCAAATATCCCCATAACATAACATCAGTACTGTATCCCTGTCATCAGATTGGTCAGATAACATTTGTTGCCTCCCCAAAAAGAGATAAAAATTCATGGCTAACACCAACCCTCCCAAACACACACACACACACACACACACACACACACACACACACACACACACACACGTGATTTTGATCATATTTTCTTTTACACATTTTCTGAGTGTAGTGGGTTCCAAGTAACGCGATGCATGTATTCACAGGTAATGATCCCTTGGATGCTACATAACTCTCTAAAATGTTTATGACCAAAGCTCTGCTATGGAATGTATGCATACACAGTTTTACTAGCTGTGTGTTTTGTTATAGCATGTATGCCAACTTTTGAATCTTATCTGAAATCCCACCTACATAGTTGTTTACCAGATTCTCAGATCTTATTTAGTGAAGTAGGATCTTACAAGGAAACCACTAAACGTGAAAATTTCAAAACTGCAAGGCAGTTGAACAGTTATGCCATTTCATGTATAGTTGAATAATACCACATCGAAACTGTATACACAAATGGACATTTTTATCAATGTGATTTTTTGTTTTTATATAAATATATATATA
>JAOUQZ010000047.1:11519493-11532260 GCA_028564935.1 Neosilurus hyrtlii
CACACACACACATATATATATATATATATATATATATATATATATATATATATATATATATATATATATACACATATTGTCACTATCAATATCACATGCAGACTTTCACCTGGTTTACTGCTGTGTGTTACTGCCCGATTATTTCACTTACTAGTAAACAGTTGATTTCAAGTTTCCATTTACATTAGAAGTATATTGCCTTTCTCAAAATGAAGTCCAAATAATTATGATAATTATCATACAACAAACACATTGGATGGATAGCAAAAACATTAGTTGTGGCAAGAACAACTATTTAGTACATTTGCTAAAAGAGATGGTGAGCACTGGTGAGCTCAGAAGTGCCAAAAACTGTGTTTGATGTCAGAAAATTATTTCTGGTGAAGAAAAAAAACAACAACAACACTTGGCCAGTCCAAGAAAACCCTGCAGAAGAAAGATTCTGTGTCAAAGTCAACAATCAAAAGATTCTGTCAGAAAAGTAAATGCACAGATTTTTACCAGAAGTCTCAAAAATAGGAACTAAAGGGTTACAATAGGTCCATATATGTGTATATAGACAAAGAGACATTTAAATTGTACCAGAGTGATGGAAAGAGTAGAAAATAGTGAAGTGATACAGAAAACAGTTCAAACAATTCAAAATATGTCACCAGTGAATTGGTTCCCTTGTTTTTACTGATGATGTGACTACTGATAAAAAGAATTCTGAAGTGGAAAAGATTATATTATCTGTTTACATTCATGAAATACTTCCAAACTAATTAGATGCTACTTCACAGTGCAGATGGACAGTGATCAGAAGCAGAATTCACAAGGATTCCAAGACCTTTTAAATGCAAAGATGTGGAAAGTTCTGCCAATCACCTGACCTGAATTCAACTGACCTTGCCTTTTACTCACTAAATTCAAAGCACTCCAAGAACAAATGGGAATTGAAGACAGCTACAGCAAAAGGCCTGTCAGAGCATCACCCAAAGAGAACCCAGGGTCAGATTTATTGTGCACACATTTTTAATAACAGAAACATGATTAGCTGTAATTACTGTATTGCTATGTTTTGGAAATACTAAATAGATATGTAGGACAAGATTGAGTGAAATAACTGTGTTATCATATTCCTAGCTACTGGATTGAGGTAAATATATAATATAAATGATGTTTTTTTGGTGAAAATCCAATAATAGTTCCTTAAAAAATGGTGTTATTACCATCAAAGATATATTTTACATTTTGTTGATTTTCTAGTGCTTTTTGGAGTTTTGGGAATTTATTTTGAGGGTTGGAAGAAAATGCAAGATGAGAGAGTTGTTTTAAAAAGAGATTTCAGAGAAAGTATGTTTTTCGTCGTACTGCATATACCAGTGACATACACAACAGTCCACGCCCTGTTTCAAAAATATTTTCTTTACCAAAAGACAATTTTGTTTTTGTTTAAGGACTGATGGGTTTGGACCCAATATTTTCTTGCAGTGACATGTTTATTTGAGAGAAAAGTTCCTGAAGTAACTGTTTGCGTAAAAACTAGATTGAAATTTCACACTATTACAGCGTACAATATTTCATGTTCTCCACATTACAGTTCTTAAAAAATATGTGCAACAAGACCTCCACTTCAATATATAATTCCCTGAAAATGTGAACCTGTGTGTGTGTGTGTGTGTGTGTGTGTGTGTGTGTGTGTGTGTGTGTGTGTGTGTGTGTGTGTGTGTGTGTGTGTAACAAGGTAGCTAGGGGGCATGAGTATGGTGTCATTAACATTCCAACAGCCATGCTGACACCACTAACTCTGCACTACATGATGAGACAGCTCAGTCCCTATATGATCATTCTTTCTCTCTCTCTTATTGACACACACAAACTTATGCACGTGGACATACACGTGCATGCACATGTACACACATGCACATATGCACACAAACACACTCATCATCTAGTAGTAGAACCAATGATGACTCATACACTTTTTTGCTGTTGTGATTCAGATGTTCCCTTCAAACATGTTAAACATTTTATTTCACATTTACATTTCTGGCAATTAACCCACCATGTACTTGGGTTTTGGACATGTTTTTGAAGAGTTGTTTTGCAGTGCCTAAGTCATATTCACCAGACATACTCCAGTTACTGGTATGTGTGAAGGCCCGTTCTGTTGGCATAAAGTGTTCCTTCATACTAGGTTGTTTTTGAAGCTTTGCCTTAAGGGTCTAGAAAAAAAGTCACAGACACAGGTAGAGCTGAGAACCCACTCTGATGTAATCATGCTGTGTGGCTACATGTTGATGGGTAGAAAATCTGAGAGGGCACTGAGAATGGCACATAGTCAAGGCACATTTTGTTCAAACATATATAAAATGTATTTGTCATATCAGAAGCAGCCAGTTAAGTTCCAGGCTAAACTTCTAGAGGATATTTCAAACAGTATTATGAGCCAAGAGAAGAGATTTTCCCTCAAACATTTTTATCACATTACATTAAAATTAAAATGTATAAAGAAACGGAATTGTCTTAAATATGCCAATATCCTTACAAATAACCACTTCAAAAAAAGGCATCATAATGCAGAGTAAGAATTTATTTTAAAGTTACAAAATATTTATGAAAGCTTATTTATTTTTACATAAACTGTACAATGACGTGTTTTACTGGTTGACTTTGTAACAACAGCTAAAAATAAGCTTCATTATATTGAAAATGAAAGAATTAAATATGAAAAGGTTTGCTGTACAAAATAATCAGGTATCATGAGCTGAAATGGAATCTCTGATGTTTTACCCTGACACAGTGATTAGGCTTCTTAAAAAAGGATGAACAAATATTGTACAAATATTGTAATAGCCTTGCCACCATATTATAATAACTAAAATATTGGCTTCTTTGGTTTAATTATACGGTACACACAAAATTTTCACAAAGTTCAGCAGACTATTATAAAAATAATTTTACCCTAGAATTTTGTAGTTTTTATTTTTTTGCCTTTTAATTCTTTTCTGCAACTTTTCAGTGCAAACATATGAACAATCAACCGCTTTGTGGGGGAAAAAAGCGATAGATCACATTTCAAGTATTTGATACAGAGTTAAAGATTAGCAGAACAGAACACTTGTCTGGACCAGGATTACTATACATTGCATAGGTATTGCAGCACTTTGTATCACTAGGACTGAGTGAGGACTGGTGTAGGTGCACCTCTTGACAATCCTTTTAAAGGCATTTCAATAGGCAAGTGCTTTAAATTGTGCATTTAGAGCATTTTTGCAAGTGCTGTACTGCCAGCTGGTCAGTAATAATGCCTCCATAGAGCACATGGTGCTGACAGCATTTATGAGCAACTGAATTTCACAGCCAAAGACCTGTTGGGCCTCATGTCTTAGTTCAGTGGTCTGCCATATGAACTATGCATGTGCAGTAGGAGGGAATGCTGCTCTGTTACAGTGTTATCCAAGAGCACACTAGCAGTTTCATTTAGCCTATGTGTTTGATATGAAACAATGCTGCAGAAATTTTCAGCTATGGTAGTGGGTATGCCTTGAGGAACATACAAGGTGATGTTATACATAGTTATTGAATACTCTATGTAATGATTTGTCACTGTCTTTGAAGTGCTGATGTTCTGAAGTGTAAAAGACGTTGGCGTGTCAGTGCTTTCACTAGTGTTGGAAGGGTTGCTGTTAAGTACTCAAAGCAGTGGGCAATACCAGCTTGTCACAAGTAAATGCCTTTTTCTGTCCTGTTGCAGTAAAAAGCTCAACATCATATTTTCATTTGGGAAAAAAAAAAGTTTGGTGATTGGTTTGGTGAGCATCCCCTTCTAGTTTCAATTCCTTTGTGTTTGTGGACCATAACAGAGTTACTCTTGTTATATATCTGATGAACCACGGTTGCATGCACACACTAGTGTGTGATTGTGCATTTTGAATGTACATATAATAATAATTTCCTGTGATACAGGACATAAATATGTCACGGCTGTTGTAATGTCCTTTGATTACATTCAAAGTTTACAATTCCCTAACTAGCTTCAGGCACATCCGCATTCCTCCACAATCATGTTAGGAACGTCTCGTTTGACAATGTTATACTCATCATCAAAGTAGAGCATGGACATGGTGCTGAGTTTAGTAGGTATGCAGCAGGAGTTTACTGAACCTGGGCTTATGCCTCGCATGCGGTACTGATTGACCACAGCTGTGTGAAATGAGGAGGCTGAGCCCGGTACACCTGCCATATATGCAGGGCAGTTGCCCTCACAATAGTTGCCAAAGTAGCCAGCAGGTGCAATGATCCAGTCATTCCAACCTATGAGCCTAAAGTCAATGTAGAATTGCTGCCTGCAGCACAGACCACCATGATTTCCATCGCACTCCAGGCCGCGCTTGTGGATACGATGTTTCCCCTCGGTCTGGCGTGCCCGCACCACCAGGAAAGGCCGGTGAGAGGGATCACTTATATCCACCAGCACAGGGGCCACACTGGCTAGTTCACAGCCCTCGCAGTGCACATCCAAATCCTGCCGACGGCCACCTTTCCCTAACGCCATTCTGATGGCCTCTGACAGTGGGAATGTGTGCCAGCCACTGCGCTTCAAATCCAGGCGCTTCTCAATCCATTTTTCCTGACCACCAGGCTCCTGATAGTGCAAGCGCACTGTCACTTTCCGACGCACACCTTTCTCCAGGCCTCCAGGCAGAAGTTTGAAGTACAGCCATAGATTGGCCTGCAGCACATACAGGTTCTGATTGCCCTCATTGGAGATCACAAAATAGAGGCTGGACTTCACTGAAGTCAGGTCGTCTATAGGAGATGAAGTGAAAAAAAATGGTTATTTTAGTCTATGTATTCATTTTTTAATGACATTTAGATAATATTTAGTTAAAAGTTGCTGTGAAAGTGCAAAAATTACAAGACATAGCTATTTATGTCTGAGGTAGATTATTCAATTAATAGATATATATCAAAGGACCACCAACAAGTTCAGATTCTTCAAATGATCTTTTGTTCTTCCATTTATATATCACCCAGATTGATGAAGAGGCGGCAGCAACACAGCACTGGGCTTGGTCCCAAATGGCTGGGTATTGTAGGCTGCAGGGAAGTAGTGGTGGATTGTGAATTCTGCCCTGGGGGGTTCACTGAGTTCATAGTGAAAAACCCACAGCTCCTGGAGCCTTGGAGACTGACAGCACAATGCATTTTGTGAGGTATTATAGAACAACCGTGGAACAGCCTAGCATTGAGCATGTGGACTCTGAATAAAAGGAAGACCAGGAAAAATAAGAACCACTTGCTTGGCATAGCACGATATTGTAAATTGCTGGTGTCTGAAGCAGTTCAGCATGCAAGCCGTTTCTTTGCCATTTTTGAAAAGATTAGATGGGACAACAAGCACTTGATTGTTGACAGCGTCAAAGTGATGGATGGTATAATTAATCATACTTTATTTGATCTTTTGGTTCAAGTTGAAGAGCTGCTTATGACTGACGTGCTGAATTGAGTGAATTACCTTGTTTGTAAACTGATTAGATGTGGTCAGTGTCAACAGTTTGCTTTGAAGATGGCTCGTTTCTCTGACAGTCTATCTGGCCCCATGAAGCAATGGCTTTATGTGCACTTAGCCCTGTCCAGACTCGTTTGCCTACCTCTGCTCTTTGGCAGGAACCCAGTCTCTGGGCAGTCCCAGAGCAGCACACAGTTAAAGCTCATGAGGGACAGAACATAAACCCTGAGGACACCGTGACAGCTGTTAAAAGCTGTGTATCAAAATATGTGTAAAAAGATTAGCAAACAATCCCCCCTGAATTCTCTACCTCATTAACTGCCAGCATGCCTCAGGTTATAAATATTCAGGAATTACCTGCGCAATAAAATGCTCTACTGCCTGCCTCAACAGCTCCTTCTTTAAATGAATGACATGACAGTGTAGAGTGGTTTGAATAAGGAAACAACAATGTCCACTAGTCTATAGAGCTCCTCTGCACAGGAAAACAGGAAGAGAGGTGAGGTCTGGAAAGTAGCCACATGATCCATTGGCCACACGCTGACTGGGTGTGCCTACTTTCATCTGCGCTGAACCACAGATGGGCAATCAGCACTGTCTGGCCAACTTTACAGGAGGCAGAGGAAAGAGGTGTTGATTATCATTTTTACTCATTAACATAATTAACTTCATTCCCTTATGGAGATCCGTGTGACATTCCTTTCTGGTTCACTTCTGGTTTTCTGTGATCTTAGGCAGTGCTGTACAGGCGAAACATTTGGGTAACATGTAACTATTCATTTAGGATGACTAACCTAGGTGAAGCAGCAAAGAAGCAACTGAGAGCAAAAGGTAAAATTGTACTGTAAATAGTAAAGGGGATTATTTTCAGGTAAAAGTAATTTTCCAATCATTAAATGTCCTGTAAATGAGTTTCTATGTTATTTTACTAACCCTTAGGACTCCCATGCATGTGCTAGGTGTCAGAGGATGCCTGGGTGACCTCTTGATTATACCACATTCATATCTGTTTCGCCCTATTACTACCTGTTTAGCTCTAAAGAAATCAGCACTGCTGAAAGTATGTAACATCTCTTAAAACTTTCAGACTACATGCAGCCCCACCACTGCAAACATTAGGGTAGAACTGAGTGGTAACAATGCTGTCAGTGTACCCTAACTTTTCCTCAGGAATCCCAAAAGAGGATGTCAAACAGTAAATGGATAAAAAGACACACATATCAGGCTCATTCTAACACTTCACTAGAGATTAATCTCATGCTCAAATTGCTTCATATGAATTGCTTGGTGCATGAATATTGGCTGCTGTTTGATTGGCTTCTAACATCCTGCCAATCTTCTGACACTGTAGAATCTAATTTCCAAAAGAGTATCCAATGTCAATAAAACAAAGATTTGCCAACGGGATTAATTCAAGTAGGGGTATGACTGACATAATGAAATTGCAGGTCCTGTTGCAAACCCTGTGAATACTTCTACAATGGATAATGTCAAATAATAAAGCCTAACTTCCCATGCAGGGCTGGATGTTTAAGAGTTCAGCGAGTACGAATAGCCATGGACAAATGAGAAGCACACATCTCTCGCTTCGCTCCTGTGGCTACGGGACACCAAATCCTTCTGAAACGGACCACAGAACAGAGGTAAGAGACGTGAAGCTGGCAGCTGTTCTCACCTGCATGTTGGCAGGGTTCTCCATTATGCCCTCCTGAAGTAGGGTGTGAGATAGAAGGAAATATTTTAGAAAAAACCACTAAAGCTAGTGAAATTACTGCCCCATGTTAAGTGAGGAAAGGAAAGCGCTGAGTTTTCTTACAGGTACAACTCGCAACTGCAGTGATTTGCAAACTGATCCCTTAGGAACCATATAGACCCAGAGAACAACACAGGATGAGCGCATCTGAAAGCTCAGCAGAGGAGTGTGCCACTCATAGCAGAATACCTTGGGAGCTTGTCCCAAAGCCATGCCCTGGCTGGCAACCTCCACTCTGGGGGTTAGCGCCAGCTGGCCCTGAGGCAGAAGGGGTCCAGAGAGCAGGGACCAAAGCCAGTTTCCTGACACAATGCAGCTAAAAGGTTCAAAGGTGTCCTAAATAATGGGTTAAAATGCAAAGAGGCCTAGCTTGGCTTTGATATTTTAAAAGCATTCTTTCATTCTTTGCAGAACTGCGATATGAGTAGACCATCCCCCCCACTATTACCTCTGTCCCCCACCACAACTCAAATATCTCAGGCATTATTCGGAGTGATTGCTTTTTTTGTTCCAAATATTGACATATTGGGTTGAACAGGAACACACAGTGCCCTACAAGTAATTGCTGCTCCATTGTTCGCTTGTCATAAGTGCGTTTCATTCATTCTTGGCCGAGTAAAGTTGTTTAAGCTTACTACGGTGTGCAGATATTTAGAATCAGATAAGGGAGTCAGGTTAAGCATCATGCCTCATCTTTCATAGTACAATCATCGAGAAAGTGACAATTTTGGGACCTTTTAGATTTCTGTCTGGTCCCAATCATATCAACAGTTACAATAACAACAACAATAATACTTTCTTCTCTGAGATCTGGACAGGCAGAGTCAGTGTTGCTGCGATGTAAAAAAAAAAAAAAAACTCCATTTCTTTGTGCAAGTAATGTTGCCACTGTAAACTTTTACTTTAGCTATTAATAAGTTATCATAATCAAAGCTCTTTTAAAGCTCTAATCTACAGTTATTAGAAATATCTAACTAACTGCTCCCTGCAGAATATATGCTACCTAATTTGCTCCTCCATATAGTATATATTTTGAGAAGGTGAGAATAATCAATAATCCTAAGTCACATTATTGTTTCACTTTGCTTGCAGGAGGCTGCAATTTGATTCATTCATTTATTTATTTTAAAAATTTTACTTTATACCAATCACTACATTTTTATTCCAGATTGCTTTGTATAATATAGGGGGTGTTTATTATGATGATGTCATAATCTATATGCGGTTTTATATCTCTGAGTCTGGAGGTGCTGAATAAGCCTAGTTTTCCTAATAAGCCGCAGGCAATATGCTTGAAAAACATCGTGCTGCATTAGTTTGCTGCTGATTTGCTTGATATCTAAAATCAGTGAGTCTAAGCCACCACATCCACGTGCTCCGGGGTGTTTTTGTTAACTATAATCACGTCTGCAAACGCCGTTCCCAAGTTTGCAGTGTCGCATTCGGGGGGAAATGATTTCTACACTTTAGAAATTTCCTGCACACCTGACTCGGCAAAGCTGATGATCTCTGATGTCTCCTCCTGCGCCTCGTTGCTGTAAGCGGCTTGTCCGTCTAGACTGGGGATCTCGAACCTCCCGTCCTCTCTTACTTTCCCGGCGTGGAGCTTCTTCAGGGCCGTGACCATGGCCGCCTTCGGGATCGGGTGCGTGATGTTCGGCCTCTGCCTCATCTGCAGTCTGCTCAGTATGTGCCTCTTCACCGCCTCCAGAAAGTCCGTGTCCATCACGTCTGGAACGTCGGCGCGGCTGAGGCCGCATGACGCGCACGAGTCCCGGGGCAGCGCGTGCGTGTCGCTCCCGGCGCCCCGCACTGACAGCACGCAAGCCGTCAACCAGCACATCACCCGCATCATCACCTTCATCTTGTCTCACTTTAGATAGACTGGGTGCCTCGGGGAATTCGTTTCTTTTGCAGTCACAGATCCGTCGCGCCAGGTAAATCGACGCTGTGCAGCCACATGAGATATTTAAACAGTGTGTTCATGTAATAAAAGTAGCTGGAAAGATGATGTCGTGAGCTACAGCGCTCAAGAAGGATCCGAATCAGGACCGGTCCGGACTCCCAGCGTGCGAATCACACACAGCTCCGGACGTCATTGTTTTGAAAGGATGGAGCCGCGGCGGTCAAGGCTTGACTTCGAGCATCCAAACTGCGTCTCAGGCTTCATCAGCATGTAAACCGTCCGCGCCACATTTCGTGCTTATGTCTGAAGTATCCCCCTCCTCCTCTCAGTGACGATATGAGAACAACCATCCCCAAAACAACACGTGTGCCGTCACAGACCGTGCGCTCTCCAAGTCCTCTCCATGCCATCAATTAGTCACCTGGAAGTGTTACGAGTTCAAATGTCGTCCTCGCGTTCGTTCAGGTAGCAGTTTGGGATGAAACGACGACTAAAAAAAGGGAGGTGCGGGGGAGAAAACCCCGGCGGTGTCGCGGGAGCGTGTTGTGAGTGCGCGACGGAGACGGCGTGCTGCTTTCCCCGGTGCGCTCGAGCGACTAAAGCCGCCTCGCGCGCTAACTTTTTTATAGTAGGAACCACGTGGGCTGAGAGGAGATTACAGCGTGTGGAGGCGAGGACAGCATCAGCTGCGGCGGCCCCGTTCAGTACAGCAGAGGAGGAGCAGCTCTGGAGGAGCAGCCCAGGCTCATTGTTAAATAAAATGTACCCGTCATATTGGAAACTCACATTTATTAAAAAAAAAATTAAAAAAAAAAAAAAAAATTATATATATATATATATATATATATATATATAAATAAAGTATGAGTGTAATATTTATAGAACATGTGGTTAAATATTTCTTATTAATGATGTTATATGCTATATGCTTTTACGCTCATATGATTGTCTGTCAATATTTTGTTTAGGTCAAAACTCCAGTGATTTCAGGACTTTAGAATATAATTGATCATGGCAGCCATATACAGAAATGAAGCAAGAAGCACTTGTGCTGTGGATTGGTGCTGTGGCGCCATCTCTTGTTCTCACTGTATAATACGCCTGTATTGACCTTATGGCTCCTGGTGCATCACTGGTATGATGTCATAAATTGGTGTTAAGATCAAGTGCAAGATTAAGTAGAAACAGTTTTGTATTTGTGCAAAGGACCAAAATTCCTGCCTTGATGAACCGTTTATTGGTGGCACGGTGACTTAGTGGTTAGAATGTCCCGCTCACAGCAAGAAGATTCTGGGTTCGAGTCCCGGGCTCAGGGAGGGCGAATCTGTGTGTAGTTTGTATGTTCACCCCGTGTTTGTGTGGGCTTCCCTCCGAGTAATCTGCCTTTCTCTTACAGTCCAAAGACTTGCACGTTAGGCGAATTGGCTGTTCTAGTTTCTGTGTGTGTGTTGGTCCTGTGATGGACTTGCAAACTGCTAAGGGTGTGCACCGTCCAGAGTTGGCTGAGAGAGGCTCCAGCCTCCCCGTGACCCTAGCAGGAGTAAGTGGTGTAGACAGATATTGTAGACAAGCATTTGTTGATCAATTGATTTAAGTAATCAGGACACTGGAAAATAATGTATTTGATCATCTCAGAGTGACTTTTGAAAGTGATTTTCAGCTGGTCAGCTGAAACTGGATTTTTCAGGACGGTCAAAAATGTCTTTTTTTTTTTATTTGTGAAATTTACCTCAAAATAATTATTTTATAGTGTTGCATTACTAGCAGTAATTCAGAAACTGATTCCACGTCAGCATTTTAATTGTGTTTTGGACAGCTGGTAGCTGATCAGACCAATCAGGATTTTTCAGCAGGGTGAGCATTATTACATAATCAAATCATTTTAACCACAACATGCTTTGTTTAATTAAGCAGCTTGTGTCTAAAATGTTTCTTAATACTGCAAAAATCACCACATATGACAGCTAGACAGCCCCATTCCCAACAAGCTGCAATGCACTGTGTTCTGACACCTTCCTATTATAGCCAATATTTACTGTTTCATCATCAGTTTGTGCTACAGTAGTCTTGTGTGGAATTAGACCAGATGTTCTAGGCTTCACTCCACACATACATCAGTAAGACCACCCTTGCCAGTTCACTGGTTTTCCTTCCCTGGACAACCTTTGGTAGGCATTTATCACTGCATACCAGGAACACCCAACAAGGCCTGATGTTTTGGAGATTAATAGACCCGGTCCTTCAGCCATTACAATGTGGCCCTTGTCAAAGTCAATCAAATCATAACATTTGCTCATTTTTCCTGCTTCCAACACATCAACTTTGATAATTGACTGTTCCCTTTGTCTAATAGAGCTCACTCCTTGGAAGGTACCACAATAACTAGATAATCAATGTCAGTCTATACTACCCAAACTGATAGGACTGCTATCTCCGAATTAAAAAAAAAAATCCCAAGTTGATAATGCTTGAATCATTACGACGGACACTCAGTTTTTCATGTTCACTTGGAGCAAGCGGCTTTAAAAAATGGAAAAAAAATCTACCATCAAAACTCCATTTTCACATACTATATTCTAAAACACTTAAGGAATGTAGTTTAGGTACATTTCTTTGTAGTATATACTAAACTCTCAATGAGTTGACTAAACAGATGCCTTTAGCTATAAAGAGTTTACTCGGTATACACAGAGCTCACCAGAGCTCAAAGGTGCTTTTAAAAAAGACATTATATTTAACAGTCAGATTAAATTTTTGCATAAAAACTGCAATATAAAGAACAGTCAACAGTAATTAAAATCAAAAAGTCATATGGTGTTACATTTTGTTTTGAAAAAAATGCAGTAGTCTCAGAATGAGTCTTGTACCAAAATTTCTTGGAGAAGGCGTTTTTTTTCTGGAGATCTTGACAGTCAGTCAGGCTTTTGTTGTTGCAGAAAAAACTGACTTGGTTGCGTTCTTGTTATGTATCTTTTTGTCTAAAAAGGTATATTACATAAAATGTTCTTAACCAACAATATTTTTTTTCTGAAAGCTACTTAATGCAAGGTTACATGAACTGTAATCAGCATAAATGTGTGTACTGACTCAATAATGCAGAAATCACAAAAGAAACATCCACTACAAAGTTTGTATTAATAAAGGTTAGCTAATATTTTTTTCACAGTGCTGGTATCTAGTAATACGATACATACCATAAAACCATTAACACAATCATTATGCATATTAATATACATAAATCAGATTTACAACTCCAATTCACAGTGATTTACAAACCCATATTTTATTCACAATTATTCTCAAGTGGTACTAAAAATGAACAGCTTAATCAACACTTATTTGATTAATTGGCAACAGGCCAGTAGCATGAATATGTACAAAAACATCATTAGTCAAAGGTGTGCCAATCTGCATTAAACAGCATCTACAAATTGGGGAACAATTTCCATATAATGATCAACATAAAGCTGTGAAGACTTTGAACATAAGTCTCAATAAAGAAAAAGTACAAATACCTACCTGCCTACCTATCTCATATATATATATATATATATATATATATATATATATATAAGATCTTGAGTCGATTTTCCGTAGAACAGTGCTCGATA